>CAKAOI010027538.1:0-22829 GCA_916701655.1 Sebastiscus albofasciatus | reverse complement strand
TGGTGGGATTATACTGTTCACAAACAGTCCAAGGAATGATAACAGACAATGATCTGCAGGAGACTGTCCCAGAGGCCACAAAACTTTTAAAGCTGGTCTTAACAATACCTTCTACCACCGCATCTGAGAGGACCTTTTCACACCTACAGCCGTAACAGAGTGGACAGAGCAGGCTTTCGTCCTTGGCTCACATTTCCACTGAAATGGAAAGACTTCTGAAACTGAAGAATACACCGAACAAGGAGGACTTTTACAACAAAGTCATTGCCATCTTTGTCCAGAGGGATAGGCGCATTGACTTCGTATACAAATAAAGTGCTTCCTTTTTAATTAAGCCTTTTATTGACTTTGTGTATGTTGTACGGTGCGCCTACACCAAGATTTCTCTCTCTTTTCTTTTATTGGTGCGCCGACACCAAGATTTCTCTCTCTTTTCTTTATACTGGTGCGCCTACACCAAGATTTCTCTCTCTTTTCTTTATACTGGTGCGCCGACACCAAGATTTCTCTCTTTTCTGTATGCTTGTACGTCGACACCAAGATTATTTCTTTTCTGTATCCTGGTGCGCCGTCACCAGGCGCTCATTGTGTGGGGGTCCACTTTTGTGCCTTTTTCACTAGTGAATAAGCTGTTTTCTACTGGTTACTGACACTAATATTTCTCTCTCTTGTTTCTCTATCCTAGTGCGCCGTCACTAGATGCTCATTGTGTGTGAGTGGTTACACTTTTGCACATTTTGCAGGAGTGAATAAGCTGTTTTCTACTGGTGCGCTGACACTAAGATTTCACTCAAATTCAAATAAGCTTCATTGGCGTGATTGTTCAGGTTACATTATTGCCAAAGCTAAATTACATATTTGAATAATTACATTTATCCTGGTTAGGGATGCACCGATATCGATACTGGATCGGATATCGGTGACGATGGAGCCAATCAATTATATTCTATGTTTATATACTTTATACTGTAATTTTGACCAATTTGTTGCTACATTAAAAAGCTTTACATTGAATTATTTTTCACCAAGTTGCTGGTGTACGATTTACTATTTTAATAATAACAATTCAGTAAATTTATATCTATGTATTTATTTGTTACATGTTGTTTTACTAAGTTTAGGAAAGCAATGATTTAAGTCGAGCCTGATGTGGCCTTACACATAAAAGAATGATCCCACTCACTTCCACACAGTGAGGCATACAGTTTATCAATTAAACACTGGTATCGAATTGGTACTTGGTGTCGGCCAAAGCCCAGGTATTGCTGTTGGTATCGGGACTGAAAAAGTCTGCTTGGTGCATCCCTAATCCTGGTGCGCCGTCACCAGATGCTCATTGTGTGTGGGGTCCACTTTTGTGGCTTTTTTGCAGGAGTGAATAAGCTTTCTCTCTTTTTCTTTATCCTGGTGCGCAGTCGCCAGATTTTGTATGAGTGAATAAGCCGTTTTTTACCGGTGTGCTGACACTAAGCGCTCTCTCTCTCTCTCTGGGCATTTATTGTGTTGTACGTCTGCCTAACTAATGTAGACTATCTTTTAGACTATGCTATATTTCATCTATCCATGCTTAATGTAGACATATCCATTGATAGGTCACTTTCTGACTGCGGGCTGATCATTTACAGGAAGGTGAGCCAGGTTTTACAGAAGCTGTTGGCTGTTGAAGAAAAATAAGCTGGTGGGGAAAAAGTGACCAACTAATATGACATCCTTTACTGAAAATCCAATATGTACTCAATATGTTGGCAACCTTCAACATCCGTCTAAGCCCAGCCCCAGGAGCTCGTTCAGTGTGAGAGGGGCTTGAAAGCAGCGGCGCCCTCCGGCCCACTGAAGTGACTGTAGAGAGAGACAGCTGGAGCAGCTCTCCGCTTCACAGCACATCAATCCCCCCGAGGTTATTACTGTGAGGCAGTTAGCACCGCGGCTGCTGGACACTGTCACGAGCAAACAATCTATTGTGGCCACCCGAGAGAGAGAGGGAGATAAAGGGAGACAGGGAGACAGAGAGAGAGAGGAGAGAGATCATTAAATATGATCTGGGGTTAAGTGAGAGGCACATTAGGGCCGTGCTTAAATCACAGACAACGAGCTGCAGTCGACACAACAGCACTACGGACGCACATTCCACTGATTGACATCCGATTTGATGTGGAAGGAGGAGGTGCCGAGACGTGTGGGAGAGTGTGTGTGTGTGTGTGTGTTTGCACAATGCACATATGTCAGGGGGGTGGTGGAGGTGGCTGATATTAAAGCAACTTATCTTGCTCTTCCCTCTGGGTGGAGAGGGAACGGGAAGAAAATGGGGGGGAGCTGAGGAGGAAGGAGGGTGAGATAATTCGCAGTTTTTTTTTTCTTTCAACCCCCCCTGCAATCTCAGTCAATTACACAAGTCCCATAATTCAATAGAGCGAAACAAGGAAGTTGCCGGGGATTTCTAATTTCATTTAAGAACATTTATCCAAACAAATTAGACAACTTGCGACATTAGAAAAAAAGGAGCCGGCAGAGTAGAAATGAGCAGTACATCAGCGGGCTCGTGTGTACAGATGCAGAAAGGGGAAATGGCAGTAAAAAGCAGCCAGCACCTGTGACGAATAGCGACGGCGGACAAACTGTAATGTGGCTAATATCTCCAGGCTGGGCCGTGCGTGTACTGTACAGCAGCAGCAGCCGCCGCCGCCTCCTTCGCTGCCTGGAGCCGCCGGGGGCCCCGCCGAGCGCTAATGTTTTATTTTGTCTTTGAAACTGCCAGGCTCGTTTTTCATCACCATCACTGTCAATGAAGCGTTATTCATTGTCGAGCTAAGCCCTCTCACTCCGCGCAGCTATCTCCGCTAACCCAGCAATGAACTCCTAAATCACTGCAGACTAGGATTTGAATATTTCACCACAATAATTGGAGCTTTAACCTAATCTAGGGGGCGCGGGAGCTCCTCTTCTGTTTCCGACGAGGAGGACTCAAAAGGCGCATCAGGATCCAATCGCTTGTAATAATGAGGAACTTCTCACAGTCTGTGAGCAAGCATAATTACCACTGATCCAGATTAAGGCTTTATCTGAGGCCCGACTGCCACTCCAACAAACAGCAAACACTGGCTTATGCGCTAACCAGGGAGCAAGATTTCTGCTATTATGTCCTACTATTTCCAGCTGTGGATTTTTTTTGCCTGAATGCAGACTGTTTATTTTGTAAAAAATCCGGAAGTGTCTCGTGGGAGAGGGGAATGGGATGAGGGTGGAGTAGAGAGGGGTTACAGCGATTAGGAAGCTTTGTGTTGGGATTGAATAGAGGGGGGAAATCCAGAGTTATGGAGATGGGAGCTTACTGTATAACTGACTGAAACGACAGCAGCAGTGTACAGCTGCACACAGCGGAGACCTAATAGCTCCACTGTATGCCAATTTGCTCCATTTTAGCATCTCCGCTCCAAAAGTTTATTGTCAGCGACTGAATGATTTTCATCACCCGCAACAAGAGAGACATTACTGGCACATTATCAGCGGATTTGTTTGTCTTTGTATAAACAGTATTTTTTACATGATTGACAGGTGTCATGAGATTTCCAAAACTAGCACCACCGAATCATTAAACGCACACCTCCCCCTCTCTCTCTCGCCCGCATCACGCACTCCCTACAGAAGTTTGAGAAGCGTCGGTGTCAATCACAACTCACTTTGCACTGTCTGTAATCTATATTGTAAGTCATCTTAAAAACCAAACACATTAGACACTGTCAGCAGCTCCCTGCTCAATGCTGCCGTGCCTACGTGTCAATCACGGCGCTCTTGCTATCTCTGCCTCGCTATATCAGCCGTCCTGCAGCTCCAACCGATCGCCTGTCAAAGCGTCACAGCCGAACAAGAGGTTCGCTCGCTCTAGAGGCTTCTCCTCGACATTCGCGTGACCTCCAACTTTCGCACCGAGTCGTGACGAGTACAGCGGCGTCCCTCAGGGGAGAGAGAAGCTCATTGTCACTCAGATGTTAAAGTCCTTTACGGGGGTCGTCCGCTTTGAGACCGGACAAGCGAGGCCTGATGTGTCCAACTGACGAGATTCTTCTTCAAGGTCCTGCGTGGATTAGCATCCCATCCTCGCTATGTGTGGCCTTTCACGGGTTGTTAGCTCGCCGCCGACGTTTGAGGGGTTTGAGGGAGGTTCAGGGACGACGCAGAACTCTCAACCTTGACGTCGGGAGATGACAGGGGATAATAAAGCCCTCACAAACACCGACAGGCATTCTCAACACCCGTCTTAGCTTCGTCGCACATTAGCGCACAAAATCCGATTTACAGAAGCGTATAATGATGAGTCGGTTTAGCTGCATTTATTCCACTTTTCAGACGTGTCAAAAACTAGAGGCTCAGGTTGGTTGACTGATGGGCAGCTGCCTGGCTGACGAGGGTTTTATGTTGGAAGCTGCAACGTCTTCCAGTCCTGACATCTTTTTTAATTTCTCCTCTCCCTTTTGTAAAAACTGAGGTAAACAAATCCTCCTACCATCTCTGATCGGGCCTCACCAGAGACAGCTGGAAAGTCACGATGTATTAGCTGCATGGTGCTATTATGATGCATGCTTTCTATTGTCTTTCCATCACACTTGATGTCCAATCAATAGCTACTGAGAGGAGAAGAAGGAGAAGTGGTGTTGGTGAGGATTTGCCTGGACAGTCAGCAGTGTGCGTCTGAGCTCTGGAGCTGCATTAGAGGGGGGGATTTAGAGTACAGTACAAGAGATTGATTATCATTATGAGCTCTGCACTCATGGCTAGTTTTGCAAGACCGGATCAAAAGGAGCATACAGTGCCGTCGGTAAAACGGGGTCACGGAGTCAATGACGGACACGTTGTAGCTCCGTTATGATTCAAAAAGAAGTGCAGCCAAAGCTGATCACTTTCATTGATCTGCAGTATGGATTTCTACTTAAGCTGGGCATACACCGTACCATTTTAGAAATGTTGTTGTGTACTTCCTACTCCTACTGTACGAGTGGATCGTTTGTGATGTAAAGCCAAAGCTTACGATTTATGTGCTCACGCTGTACGTGTAAAATAGAAAGAAAATGCAGCCCGTGGGCTCCTGTGGACCATTCTGGCTGTTTACAGTTGTCAATAAAGATTGGTTTGAAAGCTCCGAGGAAGGTAAAGTTTGTTTGCTAGCAGGGATCAGTACGGGTCACAATTCTAACAAGGAAGAAACGTTCTGCCTTGATCATCTGTGCCATCCTGTCTGCTCTAAAAAAGAGGCAGAACGTGATATGGACTCGCAGGTGGCGAGGAAGATGTGGACAGTATGGCTTTTGCAGAGAGAGCTGGAGGTAAACTAGCTACGTTTTACTATATCTATTGTACATTGTTACTTAATTTGGCCAAGATGGCGCTAACTACGGCTGCCTCGGCGAGTTGGTGCGCGCCTTTTTTTCTTGTTTTTCTTTAGTTTTTTGGTGAACGTTCACGGATTGTTTTCTCAAGAGAAGAGATCCTTAACAGGCAATATTTGCACCATCTGTTTATATTATGTTTATTTTTTGTTTATATCTTACTTGCAATACTTGCAAGGGATTGTTTATATTTGTATACTGTACATTGGTAGTATTTCAGTAATTTTATTCTAACGTTTTAATTATTCTATTGTTATTTTTTACTGCTTAACAAACCAAAGTAAATTCCTAGTGTATACCTGATACAACTGGCAATAAATAAAGATTCTGATAGCTACGCTCTGATTACTGTAAAAAGAAGTAGAAAAAATGCACTGACGTTGGAGAATCGGCTTGTGGCTCTGCTTCAACTGTGCAAGAGCCTGTGGACGGCCGACCAAAATTTCTGACATGTCGAAAATTCATCCGACCGACCAAACAGCCGCTCGGGAGGAGTTAATCGGTATTCTCATCGGACTGCTTTTCCTCTCCGTCCATTTCACGTTACAGAGACACACAGTAAAATAATACTTTAACACGTGCTCTTTGGTGGATTATGTGTTTGCCGGATTACAGAAGATGCTTGGACTGATTCAGAAAATTTGGTGAATCTAATGTTATCGCTGCATTTGTTCAGTAATTACAGTCGTGCTGATGTTTCCTTGTTTTTTTGGAAGGGAGTTCTGCTGATAGAGACACCAGTGCATCTGCTGAGCGGTTCATGACCATCCTTCTGGTTATCCCTACAGTTAATTTTTCTACCACTTGCTCTCACTAGCAGTAAAGTTATAACTGTCTGCTCCCGCTGTATCCCAATCCTTATGCCATCCTCTAAAGCAGAGCGCTGCACACACACGGCCCCGCGGTTGCTCATCGACACAACTCACGACTCGTATTAAAACACTGTCATTCTTAAAGTGTCGGTACTAATAAAACAGGGTATCTCGATACCTTTCTAGTATCGATATACCCTGCAACACTAGTACACTGCATGCCAAACGACGCCCGACCAAGCTGAATTCCGTCCGACTCTAAAATGAGTCGTGTGGCTCAAAATTCGGGCCAGAAATGAGCTAAAACCGTACAGTGTATGCTCAGGCTTTTACAGAAAGCACCACGGGCCAGTGAACTCACCGTGGTGTATTTGCCAAGCTGGCAGAGGGAGGGGAAGGTTTCTTGATGGGCCTTACGGATCTTTTCAATGATGGTCTCCAGCTCGGCTGTCATCTCGTAGCTCTCTGCCAGCTCCGGCTTCGGGCTCTCCTTCTTCTTCTTATTCCGGTCATTTCGAACAGCTGAAGGAGAACAAAGGATTAGGATTAGCGTCAACAATGACTCGCGACGTGGACTTGAAATAAAAAAATAAAAGAGCAACTTGAGGAACTTTGTTGCTAGTAAGCATTTTTTCTGGTTACTTTTAAGAAGATGCAGCAAGTTGTCAAGTGAAAGACCTTTACATAAGGACACAAAGTTTCGAGCTGCAGTCGACTCTGTCAGCTCAACCGGTCTCTGTCAGCTTAGTGCCACTGGCAAAGTCTCCGAAAGAAAGAAAATAAAAGTGTCTTTGAAAAGTCAAGTTCTTCACAAATGAATTGTTTGATTTGTTTTGGCTCAAGTAATTAATTTAATGAATCAATTAATTACCTCAGAGCTATTTTGGTGCTTTTCTTTTTATGTGGCTCCTCGGAGCTAAGTTGAAGTGTGAACTAATATGACATTGGGTGTAGGTTTGGTTTTAGAAGTCGGAGGGATAAAACAAAGTCCAGGGTATTTCAGGTACTTTTTAAAGTTTGTAGCATTTAGGGGGATCTATTGGCAGAATGGAATATAATATAAAGCGTTTTCTTTAGTGTATAATCACCTGAAAATAACCGTTCAAACATTCATGTCAGCCTCCTAATGTACTTCCAAGTCAGAGATTTGGGTAATTTCTGACTGCTACATTATCTTCTATTTCGCAAAATAACATTTTGTGACTTACATTATCCAGTCATTTCATCCACTGTGGCTGTAAAAGGTCTATTAGTGCAGTTTTTACAAATAATAACAGTATATTTGAATATTAAGCTCGTCTCTACACAGTCACGTAACACTACAGTATATCTGTACCAGCATTAAACTCCCAACCCACCCTCCGCTGGCTCCTCTTTTCCCATTCCACCATCTTACTGCAATATGGGATCACGAGTTGGCTCTGGTGCGTGAATATAAAGGGCTTTATTGTAAACTAGGGCAGAGGATGTGTCTGTTGTGTTGTCAGCCAAGGAAGGTCCCTTGGGTGTCTCAGAGCTGACAATGGGCCCAGCTCTCTCTCTCTCTCTCTCTCCCTCTCTCTCAATCTCTCTCTCTCTCTCTCTCTCTCTCTCTCCTGCTCCACTCCTTGTTATTCTAAAGGGGAGTGTGCAGCTGATCAGAGATTTCTGATGTTTGGGATGATCATGCTGTGTGTTGAGTAATAAACCTGGTTGGATAGTTTGAATCTCCTGCTGCGACAGACTTCAAAGATGTGCACCTAATGAAGCAAAAGACTCCGGTGGACTCTGGTCTCTCAGGGCGCACTTTACTCACAAGCACAACAACCTGGGCTTTGTTGTATAGCTCCTGCCTGTTTGCTACCGTGGGACTCTCTCCTATATTTCTACATGTAGTGTGTTATTCAGTGTCACGGTCCAGCTGCCACAATCCATCTAGGTTGATAAATAACAGTTGATCATAGTGAAACTGGAACTTGCGGGTTCTGTTCCCGGAGTAAGAAAATCTCATTAAAAATCCCATTGACATTTCTGATAACTCAGCAGTATGTTGTGCGGTTCACGTCTAGATCATGTCTAGTTAAGGACAGTAGTGTTTTGAAAAAACGAAGCGTTTTTATTTAATAGCTCTGTTTTTAGCTGCCTTTTACAAACACGATTTCCCATAAGCCTCAGACCTTTGCAGGCTAAACTTCATGGCTCGACGTATGAGGCGAGTCCGTGGATGAGTCGAATGGCCGTGGTTTGTATTTTCATGTATTTATTTATTCTCAGGGACAATTGCACATTAATCAACATCACTGTAAATGTGCCAGTGTTAGCCAAAAGGCACATTTTCAACTGTTGTCTCTCGGCCTAGATGTTAAAACTGTCATTTAAAACCACAAAATTAAACACACAACATGTAAAATTAGAACAGGAGAGAGCAAAACATGAACAGCTGAACAGGATAAAAAAAAAGCTTAGAGTAAGACGAGCATCATGCAAAGTAGGACATTTAGAAAGCAGGCAATAAATACAAAACCATGTTAAGCATACAATCAGCACAAACAGTTGAAACATGACAATATAAAATCACATGAAATTACAGAAGACGGGTAAAACCACAAGGGACGCAATCTGACAAACGGAGACAAAAAGCCAAGCAAACAAGAGCAGGTTGGCTCAGGAGGAGACTGATCAGTGTACAAGATTTTAGACAGCAGATATTAAAGTTAAAATTACAAATAGATGGTTACACTTTCATAAGGTAGTAATAAGTCAGTGCTGTGTTTATAGCTGGTTTCACTAGTTCAAGTGGCCAAAACAATCAATTTATGCAGATTTAAAGGTCCCACATCATGCTCATTTTCAGGTTCATACTTGTATTTTGTGTTTCTATTAGAACATGTTTACATGCTGTAATGTTCAAAAAACACTTTATTTTCCTCATACTGTCTGCCTGAATATACCTGTATTTACCCTCTGTCTGAAACGCTTCTTTTTAGTGCATTTCAATGGAATTGCAACAAAATTGCGTTGCTAGGCAACAGTTTGGGTCCATGTTTACTTCCTGTCAGCTGATGTTATTTACATAGATTGCAACAGGAAATAAACTGGGACACATTTAGAATGTTTACGTTTAAAACTGTGTAATGGTCTAAATAGTGTATATTTGTGACATCACAAATGGACAGAAATCCAAACGGCTTATTTCAAACGCGCAATTTCTGAATACGGGCTGTGTGTATTTCTCCGTATGTTGAGCGTTTTGATGGTTTAACAGTATTTATGTAGCACTTAAACCTGCTTTATAATGTAAAAGATCTGAAAATCTCACTTTTTGCAATATGGGACCCTTAAGTTATTTCTATGATATGATTACAAAATAATTCAGTTTGGCTCGTCAACAGCATCCATCCAGTCATGTCTATACAGACTCATGTATCAGTCTACTGACCTGATAAACTGAGACTATTTTTAGTTTAATGCAATCTACATGCTCTAATCTGGCAGTATTGATGTGTGATTATCGGTCGGTAGTTGTAGCACTACAGCCTACAGCTCCTGATGCTAATGCTAACATCCAACCGCTACCTTTCCCACCACCACCACCACCATCATCAAGATTACACGAGGGTGTTGATGGTCAGAGAGGTTATGATATTGACAGATTATAGTGCTTATCCCCATAATCAGGCATTGACCCCAGAGGGAGTCGACCTCAAAGGTCTCATCTGCTTTGACAACAACTTTATATCTCCTGATTCAATTGATGCACAGAATTCAATGAAGATAATAATAATATCATCCATACAGCTAGGATCCTATCAGAATATGTCAGTACTTTCATATGTATATAGTCTGCCAACCAAATCGGACACAACCAGGGACTCCACATGCTGTATATATCTGTTTAATTAGGACATATTAAGGCCTTTACACACCAGCGCCAAAACTGGAATCCTATTGACCCAGAGCAGCATCTGGTAGTCTGTCTGAGGTAGATTGTTGTATAACCTAAGCTATACTGTAAGCTATTTTATTAAGTTTCCTTCTAGTGAAATGCTCCGAGTGAATTTGAGTTCTCTCTGGTTCCAGTGAGTGGAAAAATTTCCGTTGACAAGATGTTTAAAAAAACCAAAACAGCTTGTTCACATCACTCCCCAAGTCCCGGTTCAGAGCGAGTCTCCCTGGTGCTAACTAGTTGAAGCTGTACAGCATGCACTCATGCTAAGTGCTTGCACATGCGCGTTACAGCCGTAAGCACACTTTCATATTTGACATTAATGTGTAGAACTGCTTCCATTATGATGTCCTGGAAGGTTCTTGCTGGCAGCACAGAGGCTATATAGTTCCATATTAAGACATTTTATATGAAACATTAAATGCATTGAAATTGCCACATTTTGCTGACCAGTGCAATATGACTTAAGAGAAATATACTGCACACATTAATCAATATCATCTCTTTCAACCTACAACTGAAAAATTATCTAAATGATTAAACATATGTGACACGTTGATGTTGTAATCACATTTTAGCTGGTTGAAAAGAGGGCGAAAAGAGGTCTTAGACGTTCAGACCGAATGTCACGCTGTTTTTTTGGCTGGAAATCAAAGTTGAAATCCCTGTTGGTGCTCGCTGGGTTATGTAGTGTACATGTTTAGAGCTTTTATTGTGAAAGGTAAGAAAGGAAAGACTGGTTCTGTTTTTAGCTGCCATTGTCGAATTGAAAGGAGTAATGAAGTTTGCTGTTTTTGTTTGGACCAAGGGGTCATCCATGTTGCTGTACAATACAGTGTAGCCTACGTATTGACTATGTCTGTTCCGCGCAACGTGACTGGTTGATGCGTTTATTCGCGGGGTTAAAGCTTAGAAAAACCTCGCTCTGAAAGAAACGTATGTTGCTTTTTTGCCGTGTAATTGTCCTGTTCTGGCTGAAAGTACTGTATATTGATGCGTGCATATTAATCGCATAAAGAAGAAATGCCCCCGGTGTGTACAGACCTTGACACCCACATCTCACATCTCACATCTCATGATCCGTCTCCACATTATCGGATCATCTCGAAGCATCCAAATGAAAGAGGAATCAATATAATTTTCTGTTCCAGGGAATTAAGACTGAATGTTTTGGTCAGCCGTGGCCTCGTGCAGATTACTGTCACCGCTGAGAAGCAGCAGTATAATGCTGACATTAATCACTCCATACATTTTTGACCTACATCTGTGACCTATATGCCCCTTTATTATATGGGAGTATGTATATCCAAGACACTTTCCACAACATCAACTGAGATTTAATTATGCAGTTAGCAAAGCAAACTTTGACAGCGATAATGTTGCTTCAGATAAATGCAGATAAACTGCAACAACGGCACAGACTGGAGTGTTTCCATCACTTTTTACTGGTATTTCTAGCTTCATACCTGGCAATGATAATCTTCAGAGATGTAACATGAAACCAGTGATGGGAGAATTGATCCTAACCGTGTCTGTCATCATGGTTTATAGTGTCAGTGTGGGGGCAGTGGGAGGGGTTTGACTGACAGAGGATAGAGAGGCATTGGGCCTCCTTCAATCTGCTGCTCCTCAGAGAAAAGCTGCAAACACTCAACACAGCAGCAGCAGCAGATAAAGCAGATAGTGGAGCAGGAGCAGTGATTCAGAATGGAGCAATAGAAAACCTGCCGCACATCCCTCCAGCGCACACGAACTTAACAAGTATGGTCCCTGTATATGCTGGCTTATTATAAAATCAGATACAGGATTCAAAACAAGAAATGATCATGGGGAAAGGAAAAGAAACAAATAAATGTTTAAATTGGGGATGAAAGTGATCAAATGAGATGACAATGAAGCAGATATATGCACAAAATACAGTTTTTGTGAAAGAGCACATGTGAAAAGTATGTCTCTAAATGTGAAATATTTCACATTAGAGCTGCAATGATCAATTGATTAGTTTTTAACTGTTAAATTAATCACTAGCTATTTTGGTAATTGATTAATCCATCATTTTTTTAGAAAAAAAAGTCAAAAGGTTGCACCCCTAAAATATTGAACTTCATGTTTATCACATATACACATAAATAATCACATTAATATATAAAACAACTAAATGTGGTGTATAATACAAATTAAAAAGAGGTTAGTTTTTACGATTGTTGTAAATTATTAAAAATTGCTTATTTAAAATGGATCTACAACACGCTCAGAAGAAACTATTGAAATATTGCGTAGTCAAACATCTTAATGGCCATACCCTTTTAATGATAAGATGGAGTGAACTGGTATTAATATCTTATTATTACTATAAAGTAAGTCTTAACAGCAACACACGGCGTAAAACAAAACACCCGCGCCCATTGGTTTTCTTGAAGCGCGTCATCACGGTTTGACCTACATCAATGCACTGGGACACACCACTGGAACAGTGTCGTCACAAAAACCAGCAATTTTATCACGTTGTTCCACAGAATTGGCACATTTCTAACTGTTATGGCCACCTCTTCTCTCTGTTTGACACGTCCAATGTGTGCTACAGGCATCAATTGGCGCGTGTCAATGTCAAATAGACACACTGTGTGTAACACATCTGTTTTGGTCTTATGCACAGTTTACAGTATGCATCTGAGTTTTGACTTCATTGAGGAATCTCCCTGGCAAACTCGCTTTCATACTGACTATTAATCTGCCAGTATACTTTATTAGAACTACTTGTTGGATGGTCAAAAAGCTTCAGAAAAGCCAAATTCACATCCGATCTCACAGGACGTAGTGTAAATAGCATGACTTTACACGGACATTCTGTGTCATGAGGACGCGTTTTAGGACTCAAACAGCTGGATCGGGTATCTGTGACAATGGGACCGATCTATTCAATTCTAAGTTTATATACTACATACATTATATACAGGAATTTTAATTCCTGTATATAATACAATTTGTTGCTGCATTAAACAGGTTTACACCTGAATTGTAATTTCTGTTAATTTTGAAGATTTTTTTTACCAAGTTGCTGGAGTACGATTTATTATTTGAATAATAAATAACAATTCACTAAATTTATATCTGTGTATTTATTTTTTACATTTTGTTTTACAAAGTTAAGAAAGTAATGTTTAAGTCGAGCCTGATTTTGTCTTACACATGAAAGAATGATCTCAGTCACTTCCACACAGTGAGACATACAGCTTATTAATTAAACACTGGTATTGGATCGGTACTCGGCATCGGCCGATACCCAAAGCCCAGGTGTCGCTTTCGGTATCGGGACTGAAAAAGTTGGATCGGTGCATCCCTAATCTGTACGCCGCTTTTCGCGTGTCATTCGTACGCCACGCAAATAAAACTACGGTAACGTCAGTTAGGTTTAGGAAAAAACGTCATGGTTGGGCTTAAAATAAGTACGTAAACTAAATAAAAAACATACAGAAACAACGTAACATCACTACGGAAAAGACATCACAAACGTCTCCTGGTTAAAAGTGGTGTGTTTGTTGGACTCATCCACCTCCCTTTCCGCCATAAGCGGCCTTTCTCGCTTTTTATTCTACGTCACTAGCTCTGAGCGAGGCATATTTATACGGATGCGTTGACATCAGACTCAGTACAGACTACATGGTGTACAAATGACACGTCAAAAGCAAGGAAGGCGTTTGTATTGCACGCTAAATGCCTTCGCATTATCGTGGCATTCGTACGCCTTTTCGTGCAAACGGGCTGCCAAATTCACACCCACTTCCCGCTGTGATCGGCCATGTGAGTGTGTGGAGGTGAGAAAGTGTACAGGGTTTGAACTTCTCTCTCTAGCTCTCTTCTTTCATACTTTACTCAAATATTTTCACTTTTCATGTGAGCATGAATGAAGTGAGAAATGTCTTTCAGGGGAGATGTGCGCCATTATCCCCATACATTTAAATGATTTAGCGTCTCCCTACTCTCTGTGACGGACGTTTTTTCACTACGTGGTAGTTCTTTTCGAGTATATCCCGACCTAAGTAATACATCTATCCAAGGTGAATAATGGAGGATTTTCTTGCTGTCATGGCCAGAAATGGCGCAGCAAAACGTCATATTTTTTTATCCTGATCAAAATGTTTAGAAAAGAACGTCTAAAAGAGCAACGCCTGATCTCCCAAAGCTCTGTACAAAATGCTGCTGTTAGTAACCTGAACAACAGAGGGCAGACAGTCATGGTGGTGGGGTGAGGGCAAAACCAGGCGGTCCATGATCCTTTCTCTAGACACATAGAAAAAATACACAAAAACACGTTGCCCCTTGGATGGGGGGATGGTCCCGAATAATGGCATAGAAAGGGGGGATGGTGCACAATCTGTTCACGTGTGTCCCTGGATGTCATTTGTCATAGTGTGGTGACAAACTGTGTCTGGCGAGGGGGGTTGTTGTGGTCCACACAGAGGCAGCCGAGCCACGAGATGTGATTTAGGAAGACAACGACGTAGCAAGTGCGCCCCCCAACCCACCCACTAAGGGCAATCAATTACCACTGCACTCCAAGCAAATGACTGCGAGCATGAGCAGATACATCCAAATGATGCATCGGACAAGAGGCCATGAAAATATATGGCCTTTTAATACCCACAAAAAGGGCAGAGGGAACCCATCCGGCACAGGGGACTCTCAACATTATGTAGTGCCTGTGATCACTACTCCTGACTTCCACATGAAGAGTAGCTGCACTTTTATCTGTACGGGTCTTTAAGCATCTGTTTGGCTGCTTGAACTACTGTTTTCTGTGTAAAAATATTGACTTCTTCGGCCCTGCATTGAAAAAGGGGCTGCGTTGGCGGGGATGTGTTGTTTCAGGTACCAGTGATATGATGAGATATGATCCAGGAAGTCCAGTTTGAGTATTGAATCCATGAGTTTGAAGTCTTATCAGTGCACATGTTACACTTTTTTGCAGGACAACCCTGAGTTTCCCCTTCAACTTATTGTCACTTGATTGTCTTATTGAAATGAATGAAGGAGCTGTCTTTTGCATGACAAACATGAAAGATTATTCTGTTGATTTTTTATAAACTATTTTGAATCATTTTTTACAGAAAATAGTGAAACAGTGCCCATCACAATTTCCTAAAGGAAGGAATCCTCAAATTAGGGCTGTTAAAGTTATCGCGATATTAACGTGTTATTCGATTTGTGTCGCAAATTTGTTTTAAAGCCACTAATTTCTTTAATGCATTAACGCAACTTGCGATTTTTAGGTTGTCAGTTTTAAAGCTAGAGTGAAGATACTGGTATCATCTGAAACTAGAGGAATTCACTGGTACCAACCATGTCACACTAGCTTGTCGCCAAGGAGGTTAAATAACGCTCAAAGGTTACGCTAAATTTTGGAGAAGAAAAACTATCATGGCCATTTTCAAAGGGGTCCCTTGACCTCTGACCTCCAGATATGTGAATGAAAATGGGTTCTATGGGTACCCACGAGTCTCCCCTTTACAGACATGCCCACTTTATGATAATCATATGCAGTTTGGGGGCAAGTCATAGTCAAGTCAGCACACTGCCTGACTCATAACTTTGCCATATTATGATTTGAGCATATTTCTTTATGCTAAACGCAGAACCTGTGAGGGTTTCTGGACAATATGTGATTTTTTTTTTTTTGTTATTTTTTTATTGTTAATTGATTTCCAATAATAAATATATAAATGCATTTACCTAATGCAAGCATATTTGTCCACTCCCATGTTGATACGAGTATTAAATACATTACAAATCTCCCTTTAAAGTACAGTTTGAACAGATAAAAAATTTGCAAATAATTTAACTATTAAATATTTTAATCGATTGAAAGCCCTACTTATAATTACACATCACACATCACAACCAAACCGTACTTAACTGGTGCTTTAACTGATGCTGAAGATGCTTAGATTAAGGTTAAATCCAAATTTCAAGTCCAATCCAAATACAGACACGTCATTGACAGAGAAACCACCTCTCCGGCTTCACTGGTGGACAAACTCTAGTGAAATGATGGTATTTGAACTCTGACATGAAAACATATGAGCACAAACCATCTGATTCCAATCCAAAACTAAAAAGGTGTGTGTTAGGTATTTACTAGGACTGGAAAACCCTCCACACGGCAACCGTGTCAGGCTTTGAGGGAGCGCTGTGAATGAGTGTTTCTGAAGTGCTCTCCAGAGTGTTAGACCAAGGGATGAAGGGTCATTGAGTGGAGTTCAGACACACTGTTAAATACACTCTCCACAGCGATGCCCTACTGTCACTCTCCCCATCCCTCGGCTTTCCCAGTCTCTCATCTCCCCCCTCCTTTAGTCAATGAGCAATGTCTCACCCTCTGTCTTTTGTCCTCCTCTTTATCTCTTATTTCTTCTCGCCCCCCGGTGCAGCATGGTGCATTTTTTCTCTGCTCTGCTGCTTTATTGGGATGCTGTGTGGCTCGGCGGCGGGCAGCAGGCGTGGACGGCGGCCGCTTTTTAGAGAAGCCGCCGGCCAGCCATCTGCGTGCTGCCAAACTCTGCACAGTGTCTCTTTGAGCAAACAGATGCAGCGCTAAATAAACACTATCTATCTGGAGCCCACGTGATGCAGTCCGGGCCGCTTGCCACGGCACTTAACATGGCAGCTCCCTAACACTAACCAGGTGGGTGTCGAGCAACCATGATAATTCTTCGCTGCCACCAGAGCATTGAGGTTTAAGCTAATGGTCCTGCTGGGATGAGGGGGGGTGGAGGGAAGAGGGGGATGTCAGATGGGAAACCTGCATTGTGAAAATGTGACCTTGGAGCAGGAAGGGAATGAGAGACGCACATACGCAATTGTCATGATGGTCGCTGCTGAGGCTTTTCCACTCAGATTAAAAAAAAACAGAACAATAGTTTTAATAGTTGACCAGCTGATCCTGGAGCTATGCAGGAGAACTGATTTTATCACCACCTCTCTGTAAATAGCAGTGGGTGTTTGCCAGACTGCTGTAGAAGAAAGTCTCTCATTTAGATAGATATTTGATAAAATGCAGGTAAAATGATCACCAGCAGCAGATGTCCATCGACACAACCTACCACATTACCACATCCTGTGTGGACAGGAAGTTAAAAGACAAAACAATGGACTTAGAGCACTTCATTTCTCGCTGAAACACATACGGTCTATATTGCCTTCCACTGTAACAAGGTTGCAGACACACAGGGAAATAGTTCACCTGCGCTTTAAACCCAACGATGCAAATACACCTCCAACTGTTCTTTTGAACGAAGGCCCGATCACGCTTTTGTAAATTTTTGCCCATGAAATTAATCAAACTGTAGATATTGAATATTTCCTCCTTAAACGCACTTTCTCGCTCTTTATACTCCGTCAGTTCCTCTGACCGTCTAATAATGCAACACAGTCTCATGGCAGTTTGTGAAATAGTCACGAAATGTTATCTGTTTGAGTCATGCACATATAGACACAAATTTCCTTTTTTTCGTGACTCTCAGCACGACTTTCAACATGTTTTTTTTGCGTTTTGCTGCGAACGTCCAGCAACATGTGACGCACGTGTTGATTTCCTCTCCATTTTTTTCATAATAAAACTACTTAGGTTTAGGAATAGATCAACTTAGTTAGGTTTAGGCAACAAAACTACTTAGTTAGGTTTAGGAAAAGATTGTGGTTTGGCTTAAAAATAACTCAGGAAGTGCCGCAATTAAGTACGGAAGTTAGGTGACAAATAAATCAATGCACTTTTTGACACACCCATCTAACCCGAACCTCTTCCCCACGCGGCATTTGCCGCTCTTTATACTTTCCGGTTCACGATTACATAAGAAATGTGCAGACCATCACGAAACAAATGGGAACTTCAATGTCTGTGTACACCAATCAATACATTAAATTTGCAGTGCAACTGGGCTGAATAATGACGCTGATGGGTTTACATTGGATTTAGTTGAAAGCCCGGTGCGTCTCATACAGACGCTTAAGGGTGCCTCGGTACTGAGCAAGCATCGGTCTTTGACGGGTTGGGAGAGACGGGTGGAAAAAAAATAATTTCAGTCAAGCTCTGTATCATTTCATGTCTACACCGAATATTTTAGGCCCATGGAACTGAACAAAACACACACCCACACACACACACACACACACACACTGCAGTCTTCCTCCTCCTCTTCTTGCTCTGCAGATTCACCAGATTAATAATGGATCACATCAGTACTCATGACTTTATGAGACTCATGATCGCTTACCACTGAAAAAATACAAAGACACAACTTGTGTAATGACGCATTCGATCACATACCTGCTGGTGCAGCGTACACACACACACACACACACACACACACACTCGTAGACACAATCACGTACACACACACATAAAACAATGTTCCCTTTGTGTTGCACTCTAAGTAGCAGTTCAGTAATCTCCAGAGGCACATGATAGCACGAGTCCAGTGTCCAAAAGCAGATGTTCCCGTCCATCTTCTGACTCCGGCCTCAGACTGAGCTCTCAGCACCCTACTTTCATTATGAAATAACTACCACTATAAATGTAAGCTTTCAGGTGTCATATAGCCTGTGGCAGCCATATTGGATGCCTCCAACCTATAGGGACCATAAAAACTGAGAATGGTTGGCAGTGTTTCTAAAACATACAGCCAGAACTGAATGTTCTGTACTATCTGATCATGTGTTTCGATGTCTGCTTAGCTAATTAATTAACACAGTATATGATTTTTCCACCAATATTAGGGTGTATATCCAGGTTTTTTGAAACACGGAAAAACCTGCTAAAATAGGCGATAGATTACTGTCCTACTGCCAGTAGACGAGTTTGCCTTTTTCTTCTGGTGTGTCACTTTCAACGTGCCGGAAAATAGTTAGTAAACCTTGAAAATGTGACAGTGGTTACTTCTACTTCATATCTGTTAATTATTCAGTTTCTTGTCAAACTCTCAAACCAGAGTTGGTGATTGTTGTAACAGTGGAAAGACTAACAAAGACGTTTTATTTTGAATCTGACGAGTTTGAATGAAATACGTTTTACAACGATCAATGAAGTAAAATTACAGGTTCTGTCAGTGCATATGACAGTATTTTCTTTTCACATCTAACTCAGTGAATTAAGGGTTTATTTTGACCAAACCAGAGTTGGTGATTGTTGGAACAGTGGAAACACTTTATTTTTATTTATTTTGTTTCCGTCGAGTTTGAATGAAGTGTGTTTCGATAATCTGGGCGGTAAAATGACTGTTGTCTGACTGGAGTCTGGTGGTTTTGAGGAGAGCATAGTAATTGTATGTTTTGTCCAACATCCCTGATAATTGAATATACTTCAACGTGCGTCACATAGCATCGCGTGTCCACCCGGTTGTCATGTTTCCATCACTGGCGATCAGAGCTGTGACTACTGCAGAGTCATTTGTCCTGGAAATGAATGCCAATTGTAACCTTTCCCACTAAAGATAAAAGCCAGATGTTAGTGTTTTTTTTTTTGTCCAGTGGGAAAGGGGCTTTAGTAACAGTCATCGCTAGTAGCTGCAATTATTAAAGCAGCATTAAAGCTTTATTCTATTTATATTATATTTCATAAATTGGGTGATAATTTCATATAGGTTTGTCATTACAAGCAGCTTCTTCCACAGTACTTATGGTCATTCAATCTATTGTTAATATAAAAGAATGTTTTAACACGGGCTTGTATTTTTAGCCCTGCTAGCAGTGGTTCTTAAATCATTTTAGTGTCAGTGCAACTGGATGGGCAGGATGGGGAATGTCAGTCAGTCTCGCCATGACAAATTGTATATTCATGGCCTACAGAGGATTCATAATGATTTTTGTGACACCCTGGTGTTAATCTCTGGCACCAAGTCAGAATTAATATTGGAAATTTCTACTTAACCAACACAGGTATGGTCAGGTATTCCTAGGGCTGTCGTGGTAAAGGAATTTCCCCTGCGGTGAAAATGGTTGGCTCCACAGTGCAATATGTGGTATTATTGACAGTTTTATTTTTCTTTTTTTTTGCTAATTACTTAATTTATCTTGATTTTAGTGCTGCATAAATAAGCTTTATTGTTAGGCTATTATTAGGTATATTGTTGCTTTTTAAGATTACAATTTTAAAACAAATTAAATACGTGTTTATTGTTAAATGCAGGACACAGAAGGGCAATTTTTTTCAGCCGAGACTCTTTGGTTGCGTCTGGTTGCTATGATACGGAATATCCGTTGAAGTAAAAATGTTTGCCCGAGGCAGAGTACTTGCTCTGGATATATGCAAAGCATGCGGCACACCCATTGCAAAGAATTTAAAAAGAAAAAATGTGAACATAGCGGTTGTGGCGGCTGCTTGCACATCCCTTGCGGTGGGCTTGTCAATAGTACGGTATTGCAATGTTCATTGCAACAGCCCTTGCTATTTCAAAAAGTAGTGGTTGGATATAAAATTTGCACTGGATATGAATCATGATAAGTAAGTTGACCCTTCATTGTAAATGCAGTTGCTGTGTATTAGCTTGAAAAACTCAACAGGTCTCCCCCCGATGGTGTCTGCCAGAGTTAATAGATTTGAGAGACAATTGCAGACCCTGTACAGTCCATACAGTGACAGCATTGTCCAGTCAGCAGCATGGACCTTCTGTTGCTGCCGTTCAGAGCAGGACACCACCCAATCACCTCCATCCATGAATATAGGAAAGGGAATAGTCCCCTTTCTCATCAGTGGCCCTGTGGGTGGGGGTGGTGGTGGGGTAGGGGTGTTAGCCTGAGGATATCAAGACATCATCTTTTCCATGATTCCTCTGCTGAGGTGTGAAACAGCATAAGAGAAAGGGATGGTCCCCCCCTGAGGCTAACGGAGCATGAAGTGGACCTGAGCCATAAATGCTGATGCAATCAAATGATGCCAATAACCTGTGAAATGCAAACTGTTCGTATGGATGACAATGGATCAGGGTAGGGGGGGCGCATGAGGGGCACGAGGGCAGTGACGGCAGCGAGTCACCGGGTTTCCTAAATACGGACGCTCTGTTTTCATCATGTCATCACATGACTTCTCAGATCCCACAGGGTGGATGTTCCACAACACTTTGTGAATGATGCAACTCCTCCTCGCTGGCTGAAATACTGGCCCAGTATAGGAAACATATACATAGTAATGTATGAGTCAGATCACGTGACTCGGATAATTGTTCACATCATACTGATAACAATGCAGCCATTTACCGGATGAGATATTATCTGACAGATACAGTGCTGTCCACTCATAGTAATGAGTACCTTTTCACACCTACAGTGTACTATGCCTTAGGCCATGTGGTGTCCTCCTTGCCTCTATATTCTAACATATTATATGCAAACTACTCTATATTTATTGGGAGCTCACATTGACCATGTTTACATGCACAAAATATTCAGTTTTTAGCCCTGTGTACAAGGCTAATGAAAATGAATATTCCACTAATATTCCTGTTTACATGCAGCCGTGTATACTCCGATTAACGTCACCAGTGGCGGACTTGTTCCACCATGTGAACACAGCCTCCCTCTTTCATCCCTTAAACCACCTTCTTCGTATCCAAAACTAGGGCTGTCAAAGATATTGGCAAAGATATCGAAACTAATTTCCAACCAATAGCCAGCCCTACCCATAACTGGTATTCCAAATAAAAATTGAATTCAAGTAATTTTTTTCCCCTGAATTTTCTTCTAGTTTTGGTGGAAAAGCCTCTGAAGCAGCAGAGAGCAGTGGATAGTAAACCCCTTCTTTCAAACCCATGACAATATTTAATTCAATTCCACATCCGCACACGGTGTAAATGGGGTCTTAAACTCACACTCTTTGGACATTCCCACTCCGAAGCACTTCTGCAGGCGGCAGTACTGACAGCGGTTCCTCGTCACCTTGTTGATAATGCAGTTCTTGTCCCGGTGACACGTGTACACCATGTTCTTCTGGATGCTTCGGCGGAAAAAACCCTGAGGAAACAGACAGAGGAGGGATGAAAAGAAAGACTCTCACGACGTTAACCTAATTTTCCTTCTAATCTTCTGTAGCCGCCTATTTTCTAAAACATCCACGCAGCCCCCATTGAAATTCTCCTGCCACTGGATATCATAATGTCACGACAGTCTGTATAACAATGTGCTAGATGTTTTTTTGTCTTTTCGTTGCCATTAAGGCTGAGAGAAAAGAGAGTCGGTGTGTCCCTGCTGGGAGCTCTGCGGAGCTTCAAATGCTGGATTTAAACTCAGAAACAGAGCACTTGTGGGAACAGAGAGCGAAGAACCTCGGGGTATCAAACAGTGAGGCGGCTGGTGCTGGATGGAAGAATAACGGAGGACTTTGGTTCAGCTGTGGGCGGGGAGCGCCACGTCTGAAGGTGACATTGAGCTTCTGTGGAAGACCAAAGACACTTTTCTCTCCAAAGATTGTTTCATTGTAAGTCAGTAGAACAGAAGTTAAGTAATAGGTCTTAATTTGGCTCATTCAGTGCCTCACTGTTAAAAGAGATATAAGTAAATAAGCACATGTAGCTCCATCTACTCTCCTGACAGTGGAAGAGCTGTGATGAGATGAAGGGATCATTACAGTTTGAGGCGTTGAGCTCAGGGATTCAAGCTCGAGAGACTAAGTTTATCACTCCTAGATCGCTAAGAATGACAAGAAAATGAAAATGATATAGCCAC
>CAKAOI010027537.1:0-18195 GCA_916701655.1 Sebastiscus albofasciatus | reverse complement strand
TTAAAAGTGCAGTTGATAAAAGTAGAAGCAGACACATGTTGAGTGGCAGCCCCCTCATCTGCATAATGAGGCAGAAATGCATAAAGAAATGTAAAAAGAAAATAATACAGAAATAAATAAGTGTGGGGATATAATTAAGGGGTGAAATGCAAAGGGAAAATCCTGCAGAAATAAATAGATAAATAGATGAATAAATAAATAGATTCATTTAAAATAAATGCCAAAATAAATGAAAAATGAATGCAAAAATATATTAAAAAAATTAAAAATTATTAAAAAATAATACATAAATAAATAAATGGGAAAATTAAACAGAAGAGTAAATAAATGAATGAGGAAATGAATACATCTATATATGTATATGAAATTAATATATATATATATATATATATATATATATATATATATGTGTATATAATTCATGCCACATTTGATCAATTAATTAATAGTTACTTATATTTGTATTATCTTTGCTACATTTAATGACATATTTATTAATTTTCCTATATTTGAAACTTGAGTTAAGATAAGACAGGCAGTTAGGATATTTTTCTGTAAGGAAGGGATGCAAAGGATTATTGGAGGGATAAAAGAGAAAGAAAACATATATTTAATACATAAAATATATTTTTCTGTATATTTTTAAATAGTTGTAGTTCTTCAAAACACCTGTACTTGTGGTGAACAGATTAGAAAACAACTGCCAAAATGCACCAACTCCAGAGGGAAATATCTGGCCCTTAAACTGCTGGATACTATACATACACTGTATTCTCCAGCTAGTTACCAAGTTGATTGGCCCAGAACCAAACAGCAGACACACAGTGTGCACTGGCTTGTATTAGAGCTTTTTTTGCTCAAAACAGCTGCCTGCTGCATCTGGAGATGTATTCAGTTACTGCTGATGTTTACTACACTCAGTATACAGTAAATGTATCTCACACTGTAACTGTGACTGCAGTTAAAGGAAGCAGGGAGCTGTGTGTTATGTCCTGAGAGTTCCTCTCCTTCTCCAGACTGCTGTAAACCTACTGTCTGTCTGGCTGTCATCAACGTGTTAGCTCTCTAAATGTCAGCTCCTCCGCTGACTCAATGTCAGTCCTCTCACTTGATTTCAAGTTGAATTTCGAATCGATATATTTGCTTCATTTGAGTCTATGCAGAGATAGAAGGAAGTTACCTTTTACTTTTATTGTTGTAGTCTGAGTAACTTGACGTCATTTCAAAAGCTAAAACAAATCCGAAGCGGGCCGTAACGAAAAAGCAGATAACGGCGGAGGGTCTGCATGGATACGACCTGCACCCTCACATGTTAAATCCAACATGGTAAACACTACACATCCAGTAAAGTATGGAAACACTTTGGGTTTCACACATTGCAGGAAAAGCAGAGCTAGACATGACGGCTAAAGCTGCATGCTAACTCTGACCATGGATGTATAAAGAGAATGGAGCTGACAGGAGAGCTAGAGACGGACTTGGCGAAGTTAGTGGAAGTATATGCGTGTCTATGACTATGTCCGGTTTTCAAAATCAGATGTTATTTAAGGGTATATGCAAAATACATATATGGAAATAAGATTGATTGGATTATATTCACCAGAAGTATAAAACATTTTAGGCTACATGTCCCTTATTAAAGTAAAAAATAAAATACCACTAATTTGTGAGGGAAATGTCTTTATACTATGTTTTTTGGATTGCCTCCAAAAAAATATCTAGTTCCTGACAATGACTGACATATTTGACTTCAGGACATCTCTGACTACATACATGCTGAAAATCAAACATTCTTATGTTATTAATTTAGATATTTTCCAAAGTAAAAGTCCCTAGAAGTGTATGATTCAACTTTTCCCCATGGTCTAGTGTTAAACAAGCTAACAAAAATCACAATAAATCGTAATATCGAATTGCAATACTTAAAAATCGTAACACATATCGAATCGGCACCAAAGTATCGTGATCGTTTCGAATCGGGAAATAAGCGTATCGTCCCAGCCCTAGTAAGAGCATTGTATCTACATGAGCCTTAGCAAGGGATTATGGGTGTCTCTTTTTCCTTTTCGACATGTTCAACTGCATTTAAAATATTCTGTGACTTTGCCAACAATTAGATGAGATGACATTTTAGTAAACCCCATGGGGATTTGAGTTATTGCAGCAGAAAATACAGTATAATAGTGAAGATAACAACAGATGAACAGACACATCTTTGCCATCTTTATATGCTGTAGGTGAATGTGTAAATCTGCATTGTGGTATCAAGGCGACCACCACACTCAATTATTGATAGAGATTTTCACCCCATTATTACCCATCTCTACTGGTACAAAATGTTGATTATTTATATCCGACAGACAGTGGTCTGTTTCAGTCTGTGCGTCTCACTGTTTCCAATAAAGAAAGGAGACAGCTCACGGCACCTCACAGGCTGCGTGTTTTTTTTTTATGCATAGCACAGAGGACAGAAATAGCCCCGGCTCTAGTCCTGCATTTCTTATTGTTCCAACCGGGAGCTCTGAGCCAGACAACTGATGTGGTCCTATAAGAGATACGAAAATACGGCCCCGGATGCCGGATGAGAAGCCAGATTCGTGCGCCGGTATTATTCCTGATCGTGATGGAGAGGATAGGCTGGAGTCTGAGAGCTGATACTGCACTGCACAGAGAAATACTACTTCTAGATACACTGATCTGTGATTACTTACTTCTATATTGGTTTATTCAGATATTATTTGCAATCTCTTGAATGATCTAGTGAGCCTCCCTCATCCGCCTGATGTCTCTCTCAGATACGTTGCGATGAAACGAGATACTTAAAGCACATTCACCTCAAAACATCTTTGTACTACAAAGGCATCATTGTTATTCTGAACTCTGTGCACCCGTTGTGTTTCCGTGGAGGAAGTAATCGTCGAGTGTTGATGTGGTAATAATTCCTTGCTTAGAGGTGGCACCTTTTGTTGTGTTGAATTACAAAAAAAACAACAGAAAACTCGTCCTTGGTGCTCTGGCTGAACCCTCTGGCTCAGGAAGCCATGTTCTCCTTTTAACCTTTTTCATTTGATTAAGAGGGAAAACAGTGTTTGACCTGCGCTGTGGGGAGGCGGGCCGGCAGCTGGGATTTGGGCCAAAACAGCAGGAAACTGAGCTCTAGTGTGGGAGATGGCAAAACCAAGGGTGGTGAAGGTCCACACACACACACACACACACACACACACACACACACACACACACACACACACACACACACACACACACACACACACACACACACACACACACTCATACTTACTCACATGTGCATGTATGCATGTCCTTGTGTGTGTGTTTTAATTAGATGCACAAAAACAAACACATGCAGAAAACTATATGAATGCATGCAGGGATAAACACGTGATACTGAGTCGCACGCAATAATGTGCTCATGTACATTCTTACATTATGGGCACACAAGCAAAGGGACATAAGCACTAACACATCCGTGTACCATACGACACACATGTTCTGCAAGCAACTGACTTAAAGCTCCACAGAGGATCAGCCCTACAAACGCAAAAGTCTGTCACCGAGTGAGTGACTGAGTGAAGTTACGCGATTGGTCGGTCGAGTGTTGGAGGGTCCTCATTGGCCGTTGCTCTTTCAAAATGAAAAGGCGAGGAACAATCCTTCATGCGAATGAGACCATCCAGCGTGATGCGTCCGGCTCGCGAAACTTGAACCAAGCTGTCAAACTAGGCAATCTAGAAACGAGATTCAGCAGTGGCGTGGACTATTTCTCACTTCAAATGTTTTCAGAAGTAGATTTTGGTGGATTGTTTAGATGGAATAACGGAAAGTTTACGAGCAGGTTGCCATGTTGTTTCCTGTTTGAAACGGCAAGCAGAAAACCAGGGACCAATCAGGTACATTCAGCGATAGGGTACGTCACCACTTGAACGGAGTGGAGCAGCGTGTCCCCTAGTGTCCTCGCTGGACCTGGTGGACATGTAGCGCTAGATTTATCATTATCCAGCACTCCCTTCGGTCTCCAGCAATACACCCACCAAGGGTGAAGTAGATTGGATGAACGGTTCTGGAGATATGCGAAGGACACACACACACACAGACAGAGATTTCTTGCTTTATAGTTAGATGTCCATTTCCACAGCACTTTTTCTTTTCTGACAGAAATAATGTGTTATATTCTGAAAATTTCTGTAGTTTCTTTTTTTCTGTTTTTCGATCAATGTGATCAATGTTAAGCTACCGTCAACAAAACTGGAAACACTTTCTAATGTTTTTTTTTTCACATTAAAAAACTACACATAAAGGGAAGGCTGCAAACTTTTAATGTGTGTTCTGGAGGAAGTGTTTTTTTCATGGTAGCTTAACTTAACTAATTATACTGGATTTATCAAGACAACAGGTAAACATGGGGGATGTTTTGAGTTTGCACTAACAGGGGGTCTCAAAGGGATCACAACCTTATCATGGTGGGGTTGTTTGTGCATCTCCATGACCCCTAGAGCTGTGTCGGCTGGAGTCTTGTACTATTGGTAGGGACAACCATGCCAAATGGGTCATAGGCTTCCAGGTTGGGGGTTGAGCTGAGGGCTGATAACCCTTTCCCGTAAAAAAACACATTATTACAGAAACCAGAAGGCCTTATGCGCCACGAAGCACAAAGAAGATAGGTAGATAACAGGTAACATTAACTGGGGGGACAGAGGAAATTAAAAAGAAAGGCCATTGTTCCAAATAAAGGCCTCTCTCTCTCTCTCTCTCTCTCTCTCTCTCTCTCTCTCTCTCTCTCTCTCTCTCTCTCTCTCTCTGTCACTGAGGTAAATAAATAAAGAAGAAAACATACTGATAATTAGTTTTTTACTGTAGACGCTGCGTAAATGGCTGTCGCATCAGCTGCGAACACAGCGAGATTCTGTTTTGTATCAAAGGGAAAAGTCTCCGAAACGATGACAACATATGGCACATGCAAAGCCCGCGTTGCTGAAAACTCCAGCGCACACAAAGTTCCCATCTGCTAATCTTAGATAAGACCAGACACTTATGATACAAGGATTTCAAAACTTTATTTTAAATCTAAAGGAATAAATGACATGGATTGCTTAGAGAAAGCATCTTGTGAGTGTGTGGCTGCAGATTTGATTGCATCCTCTCTTGTACTGAAGAGTCCTTGAAAAAGATGAAACGCCTGCTGAGCCTGACCTCTGACCTCCCAGAGGAGTAGAGCATGAGGAAAGGGAATTCGCTTATATGATATGTTTTTTTTTTCTATCATACAGCATTGATCCCTCCTGGGTCGTTTCTCATGCCCTAGATTTTCTGTAGTGACTTCTATCCTGTCGAGACATTATAAAGATGAATCTTCTGGCTCCGTTGGTATTCCATCCTCTTTAAATGTATAGCCACACATAATGTAACTACTGTGCATAACATAATAAACAGCATTCAGATTTAGAGGCTGTTCAGTTTTCCTTTTAGCTGTTTACTGAAGCAGACTTGGGGAAAAGATGCAAACACAATAGATTTTACCGTCTACAGTTTGAGTGAAGTCGTAACCGCAAATGTATTTACATTTAAATATATAGAGGCTATCCATTAGGGAATATTAGCTAAATTAGCGTTGTAATGAAAATACAATTCTATTTAGCAGAAGTGTAATTGAACAACATGGCAATATGTACCCTTCTCTTTGTCAGAGCGTAACAGAGGATGGCCATACATCAGCCTAATTACCATTATAATAGCGAGTGAGTCACACAGTGGTGGTGAAAAGCTCTTGAGAGCACTGTATGCGGCCCGATGCACCACCAGCCACATCACACACTGCACAGCATTGACATTCAGGGGCTGACGCCGCTGGCTGCCTGATCAGGCAGCAGGCGGCAGCGTCTATTTTGCAACAAAATAACAAGTAGAAGTATAAGCATATGTTAATTTTCAACTCGTCTCATGATCTGGTTGCTAACACCGATGTGGCAGTTAATAGAAGGGTACATTATGTTGCAGCCTCCAATCAGTAATCATGATTAGGCCAAGAAACTGAAATTTGAATAAGATGTGTATTTTATGATTTATCTTCTTTGAGATTATATCAGTTTTTACTATGTTGGATTTGTGTCAGCATTTGTGGATTTACCCTTCCTGTCAAAAAACAATTCTCCGACCATTATTGCAGTGAAGCAGCGGTGCAGTGGTTCTGTAACATGCCTTAAGAATAAGGCTTTTATAAAGGTTATTTATTCATCAGCATCAAAATACAATCTCACGTTTCATTGTTCCCTCACTCGCGAACAGGACCCCGAGGTACTTGAACTCCTTCACTTGGGGTAAGGACTCATTCCCTACCCGGAGTAGGCAATCCATCGGTTTCCTGCTGAGAACCATGGCCTCAGATTTAGAGGTGCCAATCCGCATCCCAGCCGCTTCACACTCGGTTACGAACCGATCCAGTTAGTGCTGGAGGTCACAGACCGATGATGCCAACAGGATCACATCATCTGCAAAAAGCAGCGATGAGATCCTCAGCACACCGAACTGCAAACCCTCCCCCACATTCGGGTTGGGAATGAAAACTTGTAGAAAGTTATTGGGTCCATGGCAACTAGTGGCACCTCGCTGGAGTTGCGGAAATTACGTTCTGTCATCAATGCTAGTGTTGTTAGCTAAAGTGGAATTAGGGATTTTGGTGGACAACTCTGCAGTTTAATGTGAAATGTGTGCATTTTTCTTGTGCTGTCCTTAATTGTGTAATGGCTTCCTGAACTGGCACTCTTTTCAGAAACTTTCAGAAACCCTGGAGGATTTGGAGTTGTTTAAAGGGACTGTTTGTTACTTCTTACAAGTATAAATCAATCCGGGTCGGTGTCCAATGCGCGCTCACGTGTGGCTACGCTGTTCAGACAAGACTCCAACACAACCTACACGGAAGCACCAAAACCTCAAAGTTCTATCTAGTGAAGCCCGTCTGTTAAACAGTGTTGGCCGCAGTCGGAGTACGGGGGAGACCGTAGCTTTGGTCTCCAGGGCGGGAGTCTCTGCTGTACTCTGCTCCTCTGCCTGCTTGCCTTCACTCACACACCGCACTTGTTCTCGCTATTTCACTCCACTCTCACGTGCATGCGCGCACACTTCATACTGCAGAAGACTTCGTAGCTCTGAGAATATCTAGTGAATGTACAGTGGACGTTTGTGCAGAAATAAATGCTGCAGCTCCTCCAGACCAACAGAGGTTTCCCGTGTCTCGTGAAGTGACGGGGCTCCGCAGAGAGAAACGTTATCGTCTCCGACCAAAACTCCGGTGTCTCCCCTGTTCTCTCCGACCGCGGTCGGGAGGCTGAGGCAGGAAAAGCCAACACTAGGATCAGCATTGATTCATGGAGAGACCTTCGTCTGGTCAGCTAACATTACTGCCAAACAGCTGAAATATAGAGTGATATTGTGGTTTTAGCTGGCGTGTGTCACCTCACTGTTGAGAGTGAGCACAAGCGCAAGCCCAACGCTGACTTTCATTGACTTAACGGCCACAGGTGTCGCTATTAACAACTATTTTTGTTTCTTACAAACAGTCCCTTTAAAGGCACTCTTTTGACGGCAGCCCAGTCTCCTAAATATTACATTCCCATACAACGAAACTGCATTGTGAATCACGTTTCATGGGAAACGTATTTTGTCGTGGATTCCGTTTGTTTTTGATGTATCACAAATACGTCTCTAATGACAGTCTGCGGAAGTCTGCGTATGGAAGAGGTCGGGGTGGTGGATGGGTCAAACTTTCACCAAAGAGACTGCTGTTTGTGTCTCGCGTGAAACCGAAGGTCAGCGTTCACTTATTTTACATAACAAACATAGTCATCGTAAGCCAAATCATACTAAATCTAACCAAATAGTTATGCTTTGTTTTTTGTTTTGTTTTATTTAAATTTCGTAGTAATTGTTACTAAACCTAATGAAGAAGTTTTGTTGTGTTTCTTTGTTTTGTTTTGTTTCAATTTAGAACGTTAAAATTGCAATATAATCCGGAAGAAAACAAGATTCCCTCGAAACTTAATTGAATTGAGTTCAGTTTAGTTGTATGGGAACATCATTTTGTTGGAGATAGTGCTGTATTCTAATGCGTTACTTTGGCTGCTGAGTGATTAGCAAAGTCATGTAATCACTTTTTCAATGAATAATAAATATGAGTAATTGATTGCAGTTTACAAGTTACTTGCCCAACACTGGCTTTTGGTCTTTTCTTTTTTTGTTTTGTTTTGAAGTTTGAGTGCATTCAAACTACTTTGTATAGGAGCATGGAAGTACAGGGCTGCGGTCGAAAAGTCCTTTTTGCTTAGAAAGGTTCCCGGAAATATCTCAGTAGCAGCCGTGATAAGAGCTGTTTGAATTCTCTAAATGCTGAGGAAAGGTGCTTCAATGCTTCCTTTATTATCTCCTTTAGCATAGGATACATTTGGACCATCCTTTACTGAAGGAAAGGAGAGAATAACATCCCACAATTCCATGCAGACGCAGCATTTAAAGCGACGCAACATTCGGCCGTTCCTGATGACAAACAATATGCTTATCTTGCATATTATTGTCATACACTCTAATACTAATTGGGATTGATGTTTAATGTAAGTGGATAGTGACAACCATTTCGTTTCACTTTATTTTTAATTAATTGAAATGGACAGTAAACATATTGGAGGGGTAGGATCATATTCTTCTTCCAACTTCAGCAAACTGTCAATTAACAAATAATCGACATAAGTAATTATTACATGTCCGAAAAGAAGTTGGAAGAAGTATATGATCCTACCCCTTCTCCATAACTCAAACAATTAACTCAATATTTATCATATATTCCTTTGTTTATTTCAATTCCAACCTTAGTAATGAAGTGATATTTTTCACCGGTTGTCCACGTTTAAGGTCAGATAATCCTTTATTATGTGTTGATGTAAAGTGTTCCAGCAGCAGGAGGAGCTGTATCTCTCTTTCACACACCGCGGGTGAAGCAGCCTGTCATTTAAAGAGCTATTTAAAAACGCACGGGGGGAAGTAGCGCCTTTTGTAGTCCATCTTCAGAACATTGTAGTTTCAGACTCGCGTCACTATCAGCCGCCGCCGCTGCATCATAATTACGGAGCCTAGTGTTAGTGCAGTCGGATTCTCTGAACACCCCGGTTTTCCTAAATCCTTCTGAATTCTCCTTCTCATTTTTCCTTGACATCGTGACGCTAACCATCGAGGCCAAGAAAAAGTGGTTAGGAAAAAGACGTTAGGACGTCATTTTTTTGACTTTCGACGATAACCTAGGTCTTTTTCCTCAATGCAGGAAAACCACAGGTGTAACTAATAGCGTTAACGATGGCTCCGTTCCATTTAGTCGTACAGGAACATCTAAAATGGGATTCAACCATTATTGAGGCTGAGTCAGCTGCACTCCAAAACAAGCTGGCAGACGCACACCAAAAGCTGCAAAGTCGGGTAACAATTCTCTGTGGATTCATCACCGACCCGTCTTACTACACAGAATAATATGATTGAGCGTCACTATACAAATATTGATCAGTGGAGCTTTAAAATTATTAGTCACACCGATGTTTGACAGGACACAATGTTCAGTCTATAGTGCATTGATTTGTCAGTCCGTTGCCACAAATATTGCCCACCCACTCATTAAACTAAACGTGTGTGTACAGTTTACTACTTTTGGTGTAACTCCTGTGATTTTTATTTGAAATTATGTCCTTTAATGTAAAACAGTCTTCTTTCTTTCTTCCTGAAACATTGTCATCTTGGAGTGTGTGTCACCCAAAGGTAGATCTCTCTGTCTATACTGCCGGTGTAAACAAGCTATTAGATGGAGTAAGTGGAGGTGTAGGTAGGCTGGAGTAATAGTACGCCACAAAGAAACATCTCCTGCTCCAGTTTTATCACGGCTGTAATTACCACATTCCATTTGTCAAAGAAATAAACAATAACAGGCGTCGCAGCAGCACCCGCCCACGGCTATCTGCTACCTCACACATTGTCCTCCGCCTTCCTCCTCTTCTTCTGCCACTCTCTCTCTCTCTCTCTCTCTCTCTCTCTCTGTCACACGCACAGTCTCATATTCATTTCTCCCTTTATCCTCACGATATATTAGTCTCTCGCAAACGCACAGAGACTCGCTCTCATAAACACAGACCCGCTCATTAATTCAATCTCTGGTGATTTATTTTCTCGCCCGTCACACAAACACACATACAGAGTCTCGTGAACACTTTCTCCCATATTCATTTCTCCGTCCATCTAGACTTCCTCCTGTAGTAAATGGGTTGACGTGGCTGTGGCTGCTGTACTGTAGCTTTCAAGCACTGATTCGCAGCAATCACCCGAGAGCCTTCCACTGTTTATCTTGGAGATAATGATAATGCTTCAGGGTGAGCCGACCCAACTCATCGCAGCCTTTTATGGCCTCAACAATGAGAGTGTGGAGCTTATAGATGACTATTACTAAGAGATACAGTGTCAGATAGCCACATGTGTGAATCATTGTCACACCAGAATCAAAGGAATATAGAGATATGCAGAGCAGTAGGAGATGGTAATTACATTTAAGGTGGTAATCGACTGTATATATAAGAAGTGGACGTAGTCACCGTGACATCACCAACAGCGTAACGTAATTGTGATTGGCCCTGGTGCAAAATTTTGTTCTTGGGCCCTCGCCCCAAACACAAGTGCATGCTCGTGCGCACACACGCACACACACACACACAACCACTCCAGACAATTGCAAGGCAGACAATTGCTATGCCTGCAAACCAGCCTTAGATCAGCACCACGGACAGCAGCCGGAGCGCCAAATGTATCAACGCTAATTTGGCAGCCTGCCCTGGACTCAAATGTTATCACAGACACAGATTTCAGTATTTTCCAACATATGAGACGTAACAATTACAGTGCTATACATTTAAATCCCTGATCCCACTCCATAATAACAAAAATAAATCTGTACTCACTCATTAGAAGTTCATCCCACAGGTCTGGTGCTCCACAAAGTCATTAACCATGTCCATTAACCCATCGCTCGCCTTGAAATCGCGTCAATGCAGATGATTGGTGATGTTGAAATGAGGAGTTGTCTGTACGATACCTTCTCATTTCACTACAACAACCTTAATAAGGTGGCAGCTGGCTGGAGGGAGATCACCAGAGAGCTTAAAGTTTCCTACTGCTGTTGTATGTCATTTCCAGTAAATATCACAATATTAAACGTGTATTTCCTGTTTAAAAAGAACAAACGAAGGAAGATAAGTGGTTACGTGTCCGGTCTGACCTCGAGCTCACAGCTGATAGGTAGCCTACGTGGTTTGTTTACATGATGTAACAGAAGTGCGTATAACGGATTCAGTGTGGACACGGTGTAGGAAGGTCATTTTTGGGCCCCTGACAGCTTCTGGGCCTTCTGGGCACCATCTTGGTTTATTGCAACCAGAAGTGACATGAGAGGGTGGAGGCAAAGTACAACCGAATGCTGAATAAGACATTTTTAGGCGACCAAAACGGTTCTAATTAACTTTCAGGTCCTGAAACTGTGAAAGGGTTAAAGTTGTAAGACGAAAATATGGACAACTCCCAGACCATGGTAGCGACCTGTCAATCACAAGGTAGCCACGCCCTAAGGCATCCCATGCTTTATGATCTATGTGACTCTAAATGGGACCATAATTTACTAAATGAACATCATGCTGTATTGAAGAAGACTTGAAACTAGCGATTGAGACCACAAACTCATGTTTACAACATTTACTGAGGTAATAAATCAAGCGAGCAGTAGGCTCATTTTCTCATAGACTTCCATACAATCAGACTTCATTTTGCAACCAGAGGAGTCGCCCCCTGCTGGCTGTTAGAAAGAATGCACGTTTAAGGCACTTCTGCATTGGCTTCACTTCTCAGGCCTGGAGGAAGCCCACTGGTGGTAATCTGTGAGATTTTATTTTGATTTGTCCCAATTTTGACAGTAAAAGCTGTAGTATATGTGCTAAAATGATTCAAATTAAGATGTTTTTAGTGAAAGAGATGGACGGGTCGTATGATCAGATTAGCATTTGCCGTGTGGATTCTGTAAATTGCTCTGTGAGAATGATCTCCTGTACATTATAATGGACCAGTGATGATAATCACATTTTCCTGGTCTCCGAATGTGTGAAGCATTAGGTCGGATAATGTTCATGGATTTGGCGTTGTGGGCTTCCCAGCTAAGTGGGAAAAGACAGATTATCACTGCTGAGAGCGACTTCAGAGGCTCTATCTCTTACACAGCAGTTTTTATGTCCCGGCTTTGAATATTATCAACAAGAGAGGGGCTGTGGGCATTGTTGCTGGCTCCGGCTGTGTAATGTCAAATCGATACCTGGTGCGTTTCGGGTTTCACAAATGAAAAATACAAGCAGATTTGATCAATGTACAAGAGGGATGTATGACTAGAGGCTTGTACTGCTCTGGTAATACAAGACAGATCCATAGCGGAGCCTCGGTGGCTGAGCAGCCGAGGTTAATCTATGAACGGCACTTAGTTGGTGCAGGTTTTACTCATTCTTATTGACAGAATAAGCCAGACAAATCTATGAGTAGGGGCAAAAGGTTCGCAATTTTAAAGTTTGCAGAAGTACTTTCTTTTGAATGACTGCAAAATTAAAAACACACACAATCCTCTGAAGTGTCACTCTTCTGAAGCACAGAATGGCAGGAACACATGAAATAGTTGGTTAAAGGTCCCATATTATAAAAAAGTGAGATTTTCATGTTTTTTTATTATAAAGCAGGCTTAAGTCCTATATAATTACTGTGAAAGTATCGAAACGCTCAATCCACAGGGAAATACACGCAGCCCGTATTCAGAAACTCTGCATTTGAAAGAAGCTATTAGGATTTCTGCTCCTTTTGTGATGTCACAAATATACAATATTTAGGTCCTTTACACAGATTTAAACGTAAACATTCTAAATGTTACTCAGTTTATTTCCTGTTGCAGTGTATGTGAATGTCATCAGCTGACAGGAAGTACACGTGGACCAAAGCTGTTGCTTAGCAATGCAATTCTGTTGCAATTTCGTCGCAATTCCGTCAAAATGCGCTAAAACGGAGCGTTTAAGACAGAGGCATATTCAGGCTGACAGTATGAGGAAAATAAAGGTTGTTTTTTTTAACATTACAGCATGTAAACATGTTCTAGTAGAAACACAAAATACAAGTGTGATCCTGAAAATTAGCATAATATGGGACCTTAATAACATGGCGCTGATATTAAACTTGAAATTAAATTCTTCATGTGTGACACAAAATTTCCCCGGAGGGAACACACATCTGATGTACTGGTTTCAAAGGGAATTCAACGCATGACGAGTGGAAAACATTGTGACAGTCACAGTATTGATTGACAATGCAGTTCCTATTACTTTATGGTGATATATGGAGCTTTCATTATAAAATAAATATTGGTTTCATCCACCTTATATGAGAGAGGTTCAGTTGTGCCTTTTTTAAAATTTTCATTCCACATTTTAATAATTCATTTTTGGAAATCAATCCTTCATGCACTACGTATATCTCTTCCCTTCCCTAACGTATCGACTCTTCTTGTGTGGTGGATCACTAGCTACTATCCTTAATGGAAATTTAGTTTGGGTTTCAGTGGAGAGTTTACCATGAAAGGCAAAAAAGAGGAGGGGTAAAGATGACTTAAAACTAGGTCTGGCAAGCAATTCAAATATTTAATCGTGATTAATCGCATGGTCACATGGTTTGGCTTAAAATAATAAGTGAATGCTGACACTTATGGTTTCACACGAGACACAAACAGCGTTCGAAAGTCGTGTCCCGTCTTGTTTGACCCATCCACCACCCCAACAAGTCTTTCATTTCTAAAGCTTGCAGATAATACTATAATCCAACTAAGACAAGAAAACCTCTGATACAGACAGAAAAACGCAGACCAATAGGTACTGTAGCAAAATACACTGCAATGTTCTTTACCTATTGTTTCCCATGAAACAATAAATATACCTTTCCCTGTTCATTAGTGCTACTGAATATTCATGAGTAAAGGAGATTTATGGCTCCCTTTTTAAACAAGATCTTTCATACAAAGATTATTTCTCTTTCCTGGTGCATTGTGAGGACGACAGCCGGTCTGTCGGGTTTTCTTTTAATGGTATTGCACAGCTTGGTGGGGACCAAAAACGTCTAAAATGTGGGTTTCGATTTCTGCACCTGCATATGTAACACTTCACGCTGTTCAGGTTTGGTATCAGCAGCAAATTAGTGCAATAAAGCTTCTTTGCACTAATATTCTAGGCTATAAGTTGCTTGTGAGTGTACAGCAAGAGCAACAGCATGAAGGACTGCACACCTGAGTAATGGGTTAGTGAATATGAATCTCTAATTTTTGCTAAAATGATTTAATCATTTAATGGTTTCCTGTCCAAGACTCTACTGAGGTTATGAGCATTCTTTGTAAAATGCTCCGTCTTTATTACCTCTGGTTTTGTGTGCTTTGCTATTGGTCTTTTGTGGCTATCAAATTAAGTTTATGTCTTTGTTGCTGAGGTGTCAAATCTTGCATCCTGTAAAAAATCGGTTGTCCCCATTGCTGGATCATTGCTTGTTGTTTAATTCTTTGAGGGAAATATCAGTGAATGGGACAATTTTCTAGTGAAACTATAATCAATTGAAACTTCCACCTATCTATCCGTTTTCTGCTGCTTATCCGGGACAGGTTCACGGTGGCAGCAGGATAAGCAGAGATTAGACCAGACTTCCCTCTCCTCCCAGCAATGTCTTCCAGCTCCTCCTGGGAGATCCTGAGACGCTCTGAAGCCAGATGAGATACAGTATACAATGTAATCTTTCCAGTGCGTTCTGGGTCGAGGACTCGGTCTGATCGGATGCCCGAAACCAACTCAACTTTGAGATAGTAAAATCACAAATAACTCAACTTCTATTCATCAGGAAGAAAACTACATATCTTTGGTGTATTTAGCATGTTTTTAAAACAATACTTTACAGTTTCAAAGTCCAGTGAAAGAAATATGAAAAACATGTTTATTTCATTAATTACTTAAAGCCAGTGTGTAATAAATGTGACAAGCTGCCAGGGTAGGCACTGGTCCCTGTATGTTCTACATCAGCAAATGAACCTCAATTAAAGAAACAACAGTAAAGTGTTTTGGTTTTCTTTAAAAACACTTTTGAACCAGCACTAATCTGAAATATAACAGTGCTGATTGTTCCTGTAATTCAAGTCTTCTTTGATGTTGTGCATCTTCACAACATTACAACCTCAGCTTTGTAAAAAATGTATTGATCATTTTTCTCTCGACCTATTTAGCTTTCATGTATAAACTTAGCAGAGAAAAGAGATCTTTATGAAGACAGCTGCTCAGTGTCGGTGCTCCTGACCTCAATGCAGCATTTGATGCTATACTGTCTCCTTATTAATAGATTGAGATACTCTTGTAATTTTTAATGACTTCATTGAAAAGGTGTAGAATATTTAATGTGTTCAGAAATGCTACAAAAACTGAGAGATGTTTTATTCTCCTTTTAAGATTAATTTGAAGAAGAGTTGACATGTTAAGTTTTGACTGGATCTTAGATTTCTCTCTCTCTTTCTCTTGAACACAACCTAAGAGCCTCAGGCACTGATCTCCTGTGTCCAGGCTAAAGACTAAAGGTGTCCACCAGGAGCCTGTCTGAGGAGCTCGGGTTGCAGGAACTGGTCGCATCTTAAAATCAATTCTCAAAACATTCCTTTGACCTTTTGTGCTGTTGTTTTTTTTTTTGTTTTTTTTTACATTTAGACAGAGCCAGGCTAGCTGTTTTGCTCTTTTTCCAGGCTAAACTAAGCCCAACAGCTCCTAAATTTAGTATGATATTTACCGTACAGATTACATACTGATACCCTTGGCATCACTTTCTAACGTACTGGATAGCTCCACTATGGCCACAGCAACGTGGTTAACATTGAATTCAAACAAAACTACTTGGTTAGGTTTAGGAAAAGATTGTGTTTTGGGTTAAAATAACTATGTTTTTAAAGTGAAACGTAACGTTGTGAACACAAAGACAGCACGTTGTTGGTCTCACACAGGACACAAACAACGGTCTCTTGTGTTTGTTTGACCCATCCCATCCTCCACTCCTACCCTCCTAAGTAGAATTGTTCGGTCTTTATACTACGTCACCACACTGCTGAAAACTTGCTGTGAGAGTCTAATATTGACGCGGATGTGTTTACATTGTAGGTAAACTTGAAAGCTTAGTGCAGCTCATACAGACGTTAAAGGGTGCTTTGTGCGTTGGTATCAGACGCCGATGGGCGTGATAAAAGCATCGGTATTTGACACCCTGGGACTGAGACTGGGCTACACCAAGAAAACGGATAAACCAAAATGTCTAACCGTTCCGCCGAAACCCGCGGGATCGCTGCCCAACTTTACTGTCTTTCAGAGGCTGTAGCAGGAGTGAAGGTTGTGGTATTATATGAAACAAGAATCCATTGGTACCAAATATGTCCCGTTAGCATGTCGGGAAGGAGTCTGAATAACGCTCCAAAGCTACACTTTGGTGAGGAAATAATGTTCATGGCCATTTTCCAAGGGGTCCCTTGACCTCTGACCTCAAGATATGGGAATGAAAATAGATTCTAGGAATACCCACGAGTCTCCCCTTTACAGACTTGCCCATTTTATGATAATCACATGCAGTTTTTTTGAATGCAGTATAAATGTGTTATTTTCTCCTATTCTAAAATGGTGTATTTGAATATGTTCTGCATACTGGGGTCCCTAAACAGTCTTGGAGTTGCATAAATTGGGTATGACTGGAAAGCTGAGACTCTTGTGGATCCAATGAGCCCAACTGACAGACAAAAACAAGTCTATGTGAGTCTCAGAGGGTTCATTTGGTGACTTTGAAATGTTCTCTGTTGGTCAAAGAATGTAAAGGGAACGCCGAACAAACTTTCCAAAAAACAGCATTCCTTTAACATACAAAAAAATGGAATAAAATGGAACCCTTTGGCAAAGGTCCATGAACATTACATGTCAATTATCAACCACAATTGTTCTTCTTCCTTTGAAAGCACAGTTGATCTGTCATTTTACTTTTATTTACTTTCATCTTACTGTATTTATATTCAGCATACCTTATCTTCTCCTCACTTCCGTCACTTTCTGTAACACACACTCCACCTCCCCTTTTCACCAGTCTCACCATCACAGACACTTAGAATGTGACATGCCATCATGGGAAGATTGCACCTTTTTTTTCCATGGTTGAGTTCAGTTCAGTGTTAGGGCTGCTAAAATATGTGTTATAATTATTATTATATGGTATTTGTTAGCATAACGTTTGCTACTGTTTTTGCGGATTGGCTTTTACCAGGCTGTTCTGGTGAAACCACTATAAGGCATCATCTTTAGTCTTTCTCTTCTACCTGCACTGAACGCCGTTGACTAAACACCCGTTGTTAACTGTGTCTCCTTCTTTGTGTTTCCAGCCATGTTCACAGAGGTGCCTCATGATATGACTGCTCAGAGAGGTCAGGACGTGGAGATGGCGTGCTCCTTCAGAGGGGCGGGAACGCCCTCGTACTCACTGGAGATCCAATGGTGGTACATCAGGAACCATCTGGACTGGACGGACAGACAGCCCTGGACGACCAATGAAGTAGGTTCATAACAGGAACTGACTGACTACCTTTGGATGCGAAATAAGGAATTCTTATGCAACATCTGAAAATTAACCCTCATCAACCTATTTCCGGCTTTAGCTTGACGCAGCAGTAGGCAGAATATTTTTTGGCATCTTTGGGCAAAAAATCCCATAATAACCTTTCATCATATTGTAATTCAAGTGTTCTGAGAGAAAACTAGACTTCTGTACCTCCTCATGGATCTGTTTTCAGGCTTTAGAAAATGTAGGGAGACTTTGGTCAATCACAGGTCATTTCAGAGAGAGAGCGTTCCTATTGGCTGTTCATTTAATGGAGACAGCTGTCAATCACTCACGAACTCCGATCAAACGATCAAACTAGGCAGCGCTGATCAAATATGAATTAATATTCTGTTACTGTAATGCCTATTTCTCGCCTCAAATGTTTTCAGAAACATCTTGTAGTGTACTGTTTAGCTGTAAAATTAGAAAGTTTGCTCC
>CAKAOI010027536.1:0-46832 GCA_916701655.1 Sebastiscus albofasciatus | reverse complement strand
AGTGTGACTGCCTTTTTGTAACAACCATAATAAATAAGCTGAAAACAGAAAGGTGAACTTTGGTAGCCTAGAAGTTATAAATCGCTGCAACAACTGGCTCTCATGTGTCGCTTAGCAACCGCAAGATGTGGCTAGCTAATTTAGCTAGCTAAATAGTTAGCCAAAAGCTAACTATTTGAAAAGCATATATATATATATATATATATATTTACAAATAACGACTTCATTTAAAAAAAACAATATAGTGTGACTGCCTTTTTTGTAACAACCACAATAAATAAACAGACAGGTGGACTTTGGTAGCCTAGAAGTTATAAATCGCTCCAACAACTAGCTCTCATACTAATGTGTTGCTTAGCAACCGCAAGATGTGGCTTTAGCAGAGAGCTAAAATCTTCAGTTAGATTAGCTATTAGCTAGCTAAATAGTTAGCCAGAAGCTAACTATTTGAATAGCATATATATATATATATCATTTTTTTTCAACAACTAACCTAGCTCTCATAATAGTGTGTTGCTTAGCAACCGCAAGATGTGGCTAGCTAATTTAGCTAGCTAAATAGTTAACCAAAGCTAACTATTTGAATAGCATATATATATTTTTTCTTTTACAAATAACTTGATTAAAAAAAAACAATAGTGTGACTGCCTTTCTGTAACAACCATAATAAATAAACAGAAAGGTGAACTTTGGTAACCTAGAAGTTATAAATCGCTCCAACAACAAGCTAAAGTCACAACAACAGTTGGCCGACCGTTGAGAACCGTTGGAACCGTTGAGGACCGTTGGTCGACCGTTGGACCGTTAAGGACCGTCGTGTTCCCTCAGAGCATGATGTGATTGTTCTGGTCACATAACGTTTTATCATATTTTTATCTGCATTGTTCAGCCAACTGAGACACTAAATGTTTTATGGTTTGGTCTCGACTCTTTCCAGCCTGCTTGAGTCGAGGGGATAGAGGGTGGTAGTGGTGGAGAAGAGGAGGTGGTGGAGCAGCAGACTGGGTGACCCCCATCCCAACCTATGACTCACAGGCGGAGGCGGAGACTCCATATCGGATCCACCACCGGGAGGACCGTCCCCGTCCACCGTCCCGTACGTTACTCTACTCTACTCTACTCGTCGGACCGCTCTGTGAGCACAGAAAGCACGCATCCCGATACCAGCTTTAAACGTTTTCCCTTTGTGTTGACGCCTTGTTTACAATGTGAAGAAAATGGCCGGGACAAGGTAAGTTAAAACTCACACTTTGATATCAAAAGAGAACTTTAAACTGGAGAAAGTTACGGAGCTAAAGCTTAAAGCTGGCTGGTTGCCTCGCTATCACCTCGCTGCCGCCGACAGCAGCTCTCTGAGGGCAGACAGAGAACAACACGCCACTCTATGGACAATGCTTAAGCACTTTACAGTGTGTTTAAGTAGTTTTCTAAAGCTTAAATGTTCGCTAAAGTTTGTGAAAACGAAGTACATGATTTGAGAAAACACTGTAATGTGAAGAGAATGGGTTGAAAGGGTTTTCCACTTTAGTTTTTTTTTTAATGTTTTTCAAGGTTATACACATATCTACAACATATGAGCATGTACACATTCAGACCCACAAACAAAAGGGAACAATACAAACAGGACTCATGTCTGGGAGTTACACTTCCATTATGGTCCAAAGTTTGACACTTAAAGTTACCACCATTTAAGTATTTGTAGTAGAGTTAATCTGCAAATTTAGTTTGTTGAAAATGAAGTATATGATTGAGAAAACACAGTAATGTGAAGAGAATGGGTTGAAATGATTCATTTTAAACTGAAATTCAAGTTGTATTTTTGCTAAACGTTGGGTAGTTATAAACAGTTGAACTAGTTTAAGTTTGACACCTTAAATTACCACCATTTAAGTATTTGTAGTAGGGTTAATCTGCAAATTAAGTTTGTGAAAATGAAGTACATGATTGAGAAAAACACAGTTATGTGAAGAGAAATGGTTGAAAGGATTCATTTAAACTGAAATTCAAATTGTATTTTGCTAGTTGGGCAGTATAAACAGTTGAACTAGCTTGCTAGCACGTATAGCTTAAGTTTGACACTTTAAGTTACCACCATTTAAATATGTGTAGTAAAGTTAAATTAGCTGTATCTGAGGGGGATATTGTTAATCTATCAGCAGCCCCATCTTTAGATTTTTTCCTATGTCTTTGCTGTGGTTAAGAAGCCAATAACCTAAACGGAAGGCAAATGTCCCACAGCCCATTTGTTGCTCTCATTTTTACTGGTGGAAGGTAACTGGGGCTCCCAGCTTCAGCTACTGGGTTTGATCTCCACATGTTGAATTTCTTCAGCATCTGCTTTGACTGTATTAAAACTTTGTTTAGCTTTCATCGGCTTCCTGGGAACAGATGGTTTGCTTTACAGTCTATTTAAAGCCACTGAGATGTATATAGGATAAGTTACTTTCCTTTCAAATTTTTCCTTCAACTGGTATTTAGTGCTGTGACTTTGTGTAGTTCAGACTTAAGGGCTTTTAATGGCTACAGCTGAAGTTTCTTTGATGTCTTAATATTCCTCCTCCTATGCGTGTATATACTCCTGTTTTGAATAGTACAGCATGGATATTGTTTGACAACCAAGCTGCCCCACACAGATGTCTTTTATGTAGCCTGAAGCGGTTAGTTTGGCACGCCAACCTGACTTCCTGGGTGCAGCAGTTTCACCAGCTCTCTGCCAGCTGGTGCTCGTCTGATGACAGCGTGCTGTTGGTTTATGCAGACGTGTTAACTTCTCTATCTGTCCGGCAATACATCTCTATCTGTCCGGCACTACATCACAGACGGAGAAGGCCGGATGGCGGGACAAGACAATGGTCCATTTGGTGTTGCTCCCCCCCTAAAATGTGTCTTCCATTCATTTGGGCTTGTGAGGAGCAGCAATTACAATAGGATGTTGTCTCACTGTTTGCCCTGCTAGCTCCCACCAGTTGACAGACATAAGCTTAGGGAACAAATCATGCATTCCCCTAAAAACAAGCAAAATTGGGTCTTTTGAAAAGGACAAGACAGGATGTCCATCCTACAGCAGATTTGACAATGGACAAGTTTGTTTGCTGGTTGAGAGGAAGTGATTTTGAAGCTTGTACTCCAGTGGCTTATTATGGGTTTTGACATCTTAATAATATAACAACTGTGGATGATTTTTTTTTTTTTTAGACTTTAAGCTTCAAATCATATTTTCCAGCTTTCACCCTCTTCTTTTCTTGCTTTCTCTACTATAATCCTGGTTATATCCCCATGGCTCATTGCTCTTAACACACACTTTTCATCTGACTTTGAGTCTCTGTGGTCTGCCACAATGACACTGTAATGAGGTTAAAGTGATTTGCCAAAACACATTTATCTGTACCGGTACATCTGCTGACATTTCGAACCTTTTTTACTGCAGAGATTAAAGGCTGGGTTAGCTTCCTGGCCCACACACACACACACACTAGCTTGAACCTGATACTAAAGAGTGCTGATCATCACTGCGTAGCATTACAGGGGATAATAAGTTGTGGGATGGTCATACGCTCGATTAGCTGTAAGGGTGAATGAGTCATCTGCTTCAAAAGAGTTTAACGAGTCTATATAATAGTGAGCTCTTCACAAAAATTACAAAAGCACATCAAACACAGAAATGTAACACTGCAACAGAGGATGACATGCTAAAAATCTAACCAGAAAAGAAAAGTTTTAGGTCCTCATGGGACCTTATTTCAGAAAAAAGAAATATGTACGGTAGTCAACGGCGAAAGACAAATATTTTTTTTATCCCATTTTAATTGCAACATGCATACAAAGATATGATGCTTGTCAATTTAAAACATTAGTTTGCAAGTCAAGAAAGTCTCAGTTTGTTGTAGTTTTGTCGTAGTATCATTTATTTTTGTGTGTAACTGCTCAGTGAACTATATCTCTCGTCTCACACAATATAAGTCACCAACACTAGCTAGCTAGCTAACTGCTATTTTCCACGTACAAATGTAACGTTATCTTACTTGATGCGTTTTACCCAGCGACTCCTGTTCTTTTTATCAGCCGGGAAGAGAAAGAACGAGGGAGACCTGTTGCTGGTGTGAGTTCGTCCCAGTAAGAAAGGTATCGGTAGCTTCAGCAAGAGAGACGTCACTCAGAGACTTTTAGGGAATTACGTATTTTCACAGTTTTATACTTCAACAGTTTAACAACAAACTGCGACTTTTTGGACTTGCAAAATTATGTTTTAAATTGAAAAAACATGATATTTGTGACTCATGGCGCAATTCAAACGGGATCAAAACAATATTATTCTCTCGCCGTGGACTACCGTTCATATTTTTTCCGAAATAAGGTCCCATGTTGGTCTACCAGAGAGGGACATAAAACACAGAAATATAACTCACTGAAACAGACTGGGATGAGACATGCTAAAAATCTGCAGAGAAAAGAAAAGTTTTATTTGACCCTGAAATGCAGTGTCACAGTTGTCTCCCTCTATTACAAGCCTAAAACTCTGTTGTTATTTGCGAATATTAATCTGTCCCTTCCTATATCGTTGATCCCCAGCGATGGCCTCTTAAATCATAATCCACTCCCCCCCCGCCCCTCTATACAGACCCAGCGTTAACATCTTCACCAGGCTGCTCTGCACTTCTAAGCCTGAAGGGCCTGCCGTCTGCACCTTCACTTCCTCTAGAGGACAATCCGGACATTTCTTTCCTGTGTGGCTCCTCGGCCAGCCACTGACCCCCCACTCACCCTGTAACTCTGCTCTGGGATTAGACCCTGGCCTCGTTTGTCATGTCAGCAGGGGAGGATTCGGGGGGATGGTGAGGTCCAACTCAAAATTAAGTTACAAACTGCTGCTGCTGGTAGGCAAGCAGGTCAGAAACTAAGGCTACATCCACACTAATACGTTTTCGTTATAAAACGAAAAATGATCTCTGTCCAGATGAGTGTTTTAGGGCAGTTTCAGAATTTATCTCCATTCATGCTACCATGGACAACTGGACATGCATGTGCTGGTGTAAACAGGAAACAGCTCTGGACACGGGACTTGATGCAAAGCGCTCAAATAATAGCTTGCCTCCTGCACATGTAGGCAGTAGTAGCATTATAAAATGCAGAATTGAACAGCACAATAGCTGCAAGCATAGACAACAAGGTCAGCAACGCTTGTAACTCGTTATCCATGTTGAAATGAAAACACAGGAGTAGTGTGGACGCTAGGCATAAACGTAGCAAAAGTTATGCGATTTAAAATGAAAACGTACTAGTGTGGATGTAGCCTAATAGTAAATGTTATTTTAGCAGCACGCAGATGGCAGAGGAGTTTATTTTTAAAAGGCTTGGCAGAACATGTCTTCATTTCGCTGGATGATCTGACAAGATAAAGTTTGGACAATGAACATTTAGGGTTATGAAGCACAATTACACCCTAATAGGTTCATTCATTTCTCTTATTTGGACAAGTGACCCCATTGTTCCTGCTCCGACAGCTGGTGTACTGGACAGAAAGGCCGGCCTGTACGTGGTAAACACCCTGATCCCGTCCTCAGCCTCTTCTGTACATGTTCACTCTCGTCCAAAGAGTCTTATCTGACCTGAAAAAGCCCCATGTGCTCTTCAGCTAAGGAAAGGGGTGGAATTTTAGGAAGGACAGGGACTTGTGTGTGGTCAGGCTTACCCCCTATAAAAGGGAATTTATTGACCCTGTTGCTGAGTGTGGTGTCTCAGACAGACAGTGGCTGTTCAGCAGAGCAGTAAGGGGGCCGGAAGTTCCCAGCATTTCTGCTGAAAAGCTGCAGCATTCGTGGGAGAAGGGAGGATGGCAGGACGAGACAATACTCTCCATACAGAAATCACAGGGCGCTGCTTCTCTGCGGTGAGTTTGTAGGCGGATTACAGCGAGGGTATCTGAAGTTACATTCAGGACTGCCAACACTAAAATGTTCTGCTGGAACCGGTGGCGAGGTAGGCACCATTATCTCACATCTCATGAAGAATCAGTTTGTTGCAGTGAGCATTCTGGCATCTATAGGGAGTGAATTCACTTACACCATGTAAAATCGCTAGTTGGAAAGCAGCATGGGAAAGACTGGCTTTGCTGAAGGTGGCTGGACGACCTTGTGAGATCCAGCCTAATCCAGTGCCAATGGAGAGGGGAAACTGTCTCTAGTTCTGGATTAGGGCAGCTGTTGAAGGAGGTCACCCCAGACCTCGTATACATGTCCCAAGCTCCTCCCCGCTGCCGCTCTGATTGGCTGAGTGGAGGCACCACAGAGAGTTCTCGTTGAATGAAGTCTGCCTGTTGATCTGACAATAGTCTGCATTGTTCTGCTCCATCACAGGCTTCAGAATAGGGTGCATTTCACAGGCTTTGTAATGCATATGACCGAGAGTCATCACAGGACATTCTTGTCAACTAGGTAACCATTTTTTTCTATTCCCAGCAAGCCCACAACATAAAGCTGCTGGCGACTGCTGCAAAAAGGAAAATCTTTCTGACTTCTCGGGTCAGATCAGTGTGTTCATGTCTTTCACAAGCAAGCAGTCGATGAAGGCCACCAGTTGCGTCGCCTCACGTCGCCTTCTTTCTGGAGACAGAGTATAGGCTGCCATTGTGCAGAAAGTCCACTTTGCATTTTTTACCACGCCATGGTTTTAAAATAGACCCCTTGTCCCAACAGTGGCACACGTTTGAATAAGCCTAGCACAGACCAAACTGGATCATCTGGTTATTGCTGTTTCTGCAGTGTGCGGTCACCATAGTGACTCAGAGCTGCCAATCACGCTGTTCTCAGTCGATACCAGGCGAGATGAGAGAGTTCATTGGAAGTTTATATACTCATCCTCATTGAGTGATGATGACATGTTGTAGGAGAATTATTGCGTTACAGAAACTGGTGGAAAGGCAGCGTTTGCCTCAAAGGTGTTAAATCTGCTGGTGACTTTTCTTCAGCCTTACTGCTGCTGCAAGAGACAAACTCCAACGTGTCACACTTTACTTTTATATCTGGCACATCGTGAGACTGTACAGTATCCCTACCGCTTTTTCAGATCAGTACTGTCATAACAGAACTGTCACACCCAGTATAAACAGCTTGTTAGCGTCCTGGAGGTGAACCAGGTGACAGAGTGAGCTCAGGAGTCTGTTCATCTTTATCCTCCAGCCTCGCTCTCTCTGCCAGGCATGTAGAATGCCCAGCTGTTTGGTCTTAAAGTGCTTTACCTCTCTTCCCCTCCTTGGCAACCTGCAGCCCTGGTGCCTCGGCTCACACGAGGCCATCTCTATCATGCCTTACGTGTCTTGCCGTGAAAGACAACCCCTGAACTTGTTTGCCAAAGTCAGCACACGAGGAGTGAGGAATGGACTCTGACAACTGCTGCTGATGGATGGGGAGGGGGAAGGGAGAAGGGGTGAAGTAGGGAGAAAAGTTTTAGGGCATGTCCCCATTAATGTGGTTCAATTTGAAAACGCTGTTTATATGTTTTCTATCCACATTAAAATGCAAATATTTCTGTCCACCCTGATAACTTATTTAGTTTCAACATATCCAATCACACTCTCAGTGTTATCATTGACAAATCTGTTAATGTATAAGTCATAAATGTAAGAAGGCTTTTGAAAGTCCCATCGGCGTATGGTCATCCATCCATTGAAGTGGATGTCCATTGATTTTTCACACCCTTTTGATCATCTTAATTCTTCAGGGGCTGTACAGATGATACATTTTAGCTGCAAGGCAACGCAACACCACAATACACAGCACAGAGTCAATAGAATGATCTATAAACCTGTATAAATTCTGACGAGGGGCAAAAGAGTAAACAAGACAGGCAGTATGCAGCCCTGTGGGTCTGCTTTACAAAGCACATCCCTGTTAAAGTCAGAGAACAAGATAAGTATACAGCGTCCTAACCCCGGGCATTAACTTTATGAGGGTTTCTGTGGGGATGAATGCCAATTTGCCGCTCAGAAGTCCATTACTCTATAACAGACTCAGCAGTCTTTATGCAGGTTTGTTTGTCGTTAAATTAAATGTAAGACACACACACACACATTCACACACACGCACACAGGGAGCAATTGTGCCATGCCGACCTCTAACCCTGGTGACATGGCAGGAACGGGAGGTGTTAAACAAAAGGGCCAAAGAATGTGTGTATGACAGGTGCAGGGCTTTTTTTCTGTCATCTGAAACATGTGCACTCCACCCTCCCTTCCCCCCCGCCCCCCGATTGTTCTGGACGCATGCTGGGCGGAGTCTAGGAGCATGCTCGTACATCCTGCACAGAGACGACCCACATACACACCTCGTCCCAGCTCTGTTTCCAACAGAAACATTTGGTTCAGTGGAGACTTCCAGGAAACAAACCTTTGCAAAGGCTGAAATTAGCCTCCATCAAACCTGATTCATGTCTTCACTATCAACAAACACTACTGGCAATGAAAACATGCAGGAGGAAACGCAGCACACCAAGCTGACCTATCATTTCTTGCAATGTCCCAAAGTTTTTTTTAAGGAGGGTGGAGATGGATATCCCCTATTTCGAGACCCCGACGTATCTACGTGCACCCCTACACACCCTTAAAGGTGCTCTATACGATATCCAGAGCATCAATATAGCAGCAAACAACTATTTGCTATGTAAAGATATAGAGGAGTAATGTCTACATGAGCAGAGAATGAAGTTGCTCTCCCTCTGTGTGTGTGTCTGTACTTTGTTGACACAGGCGGGCCGCGCATGCTTTTAGTGCATGTGAGCGTGTCCCACTGGCTAGCTCACTGCCGCTGCTTTGCACTGCTCTCATACGGCGATTACAGCTGATAACGCCGTGCCAACCTATGGCGTCATCGCGGAACTGTAACACCCCTCAGGTTAACACCGTCAGCTCTGTCAGCAGTGTTGCCTTTGTTTTCACTGTTAGCACCCTTAGCTACAAGCCGCCGGCTCAGTGTCATGTCTAGAAGGTAACCCACAAATTGCAAAAACTTACCTTCCTAACCTTAAAGGGATAGTTTGGGTGTTTTGAAGTGGGGTTGTATGAAGTACTTATCCATAGTAGGTGTATTACTTACCGTAGATGACGGTCGGCACAGCCCAGCATCGAGAAACAGACAGGAGCACTGACACTGGAACAAAGCAATACAGTACTGTGGACGGGGACGGCAGAAAAACATATTTTAGCCACCTAAAAGAAAGACTCACCTAAAAAATGTATATCCGTTCAAGTGTACACTATATTTAGAATATTTTCCAACAGCAAACTGAACTGAAAATGAAACGTATCTGTACTGTTTTTGTCGTCTGAGCCTGTTGGCTTTGGAGAGAGTATAGATAAGTTTCATTTTCAGTTCAGTTTGCTGTCGGAAAGGAGAAGGAAAGGGTTGTCTGACGACAAGATAAAGCCGTGAAAATATTCAAAATATAGTGTACACTTATTCGGACAATGAATTTTTTAGGTGGCTGAAATACATTTTTCTGTCGTTCCCGTCCACAGCACTGTATTGCTTTGTTCATGTGTCGGTGCTCCTGTCTGTTTCTCAAAGCTGGGGGCGCATTGACCGTCGTCTACTGTAGGTAATACACTGACTATGGATACAGTACCTCATACAACCCCACTTCAAAACACCCGAACTACCCCTATAACTCTTCAAGGTCAATGCTTAACCTTAACCATCTTGCGAGAATTTCGCAATTTGCATGACACCTTCTAGGCTCAGTTGTCGCCATGTTGAGAGCTGTGCGGAGCCAATAGAAATGCTCCCAATCTCGCATTTAGCACCTTTAAGCAAATCATATTTAATAACACCAGCAACCAAATATCCTGACTAAAGTGAAGTGGAAAGTGAACCCAGATATATTTTGAGTATCTCACTTTGTTTCAGTGCAGTCCCGTCTTGCTCTGCTGCTGATTGGGTTACACACGCTAGAGCTGCTGCCCTCTTCACTCTGCACAGTAAACGGGACCCTGGCCGCGGCCCTCAGCGTGCCAGGTTTACGATTACTCTCTTCGTTAGTCACAGCTACTGGAACTGCTGCCAAGCTCTCAGCAGTTGGTCCGTGTCCCCGCTCTTGTTTTACAATATTTAGATAAGCAGGTTGCCTAGCAGCCATGCTGAATAGACTTTGTACATACATAATCAAACAGACGTCTAGTTATGGCAGATCACTCCTTGTATTATATTGAGGTACAGGCCTCTGCTTGCCCTGAGAGAGCAAAATGGTTTCCCATTGTTGCTTCATTTTTAATAGTTTTGTACCTAGGTGAGTTGAAATTCCTTCCTCTTCACTGAGCGACGACTTATTTTAAGGCCAGTATCTGAGGAGAAAGGATGTTTTATGTCTCTAAATAGGAAATAGCAGGTCTGTAAATACATCGACTAGGGTGGACCTTTGGCACTTGCTGCTGTGCCTGGTGAACGGAGTGCTAAGGTTTCCTAGATGAATGGCAGCCCCTGTGTGAGAACTCAGCCTGCCTCGGTCCACCAGGGACAGTCGCAGGCAGCAGCTCAGAATAGTCTGTTGTTGGAAAAGGTTAGAGGTCGCCGTATAAGAGTCCTGATTGATAAATGGGAGCTTAGCTGTCTATTATCTCACCTTACTAAGTTTATGGATAAATGAATGCAGTAATGCCCTCATTTGGCTCAGTTTCTGAAGGCGTCCGTCCTATCTGTCCATCAGAAATGCCACAATGGCGCTGAAGCACGAAGCTGCATTTCAGCCATTATTCGATTATCTGATGAAAAACTGCCATAGTTTGATCAAAACTCTATGCTACACAGTAAAAACAATCTTTTATCTCTCTGTATTGTTTATCTTTTTGACTAAATCAACAGCCACACTGGTATTTCAGTTTTGTTTGAAATCCAAAGCTGGACAATGACACAAGGCAGCTTGTTGCCCTATTTCTAGTGGATGTATTGTCCAGTCCTCTATGTTTACCGCTGCTGGGAAAAGTGCCATTTACACTTTGGCGTTGGCTTCGAACAATGGGGCAGATTCCATGAGCTATATTCTGTTGTTTCCCTCACTCTGGGAAACCGCTCTCAGTTCCAGTTATTTTTGGACTGTAAATTGTGGATGATAGATGAAGTATTTCTCGTTCTGAAGGAGACCTTTGGCCCATGAGGACTGGGAGTAACACGATGGTTAGGAAGGTGTGCTCGTGTGCACGTCTTTCTGTGTGTCAGTATTGGCCTCTTGGTCTCAGTGGCAGGCTCTGTTTGCAGACATTTTTTTTTTTTACAATTTGACAAGCTTTATTTTTAGTTGCTGTGGAATAACCATAGGCTGCTGAAGCGTCTCCTTGACCCAAATGGGAGACAAAGATCCTGTGTGCCATGGGAGAGCAGAGAGTCTGTTATTACACACAACGAGAGTAAAGAGGACATTGTATTTCATAGACAAGGCTGGCCCGCACTAAAAGACTTTTCAAATCTTAACAGATGTTGAAAATGTAAGAGACCCCACACATAACAACATGTTATGATAAATTTAACAGTTTTGTTCCTATAATGTGTGGTGAGAAACGATTTGGCCCAAAACAGCCCACCACACACTAACAGATTAATTCATGAACAACAAGAGTCCCCACTAAAAGTAACGGAAATCTTGCAAAATCTCTCGCGATCAAACGGGACTTTAGTGTAAACAAACATGGCAGACGGCAGGCAGGAAGAATCAGCGATGTTAGTTTTTGCACTACTTTGTTTGAGATTTTGATTCCTTTGTGTCTTAAAAAAGGCGGTTGCTTACAAGTGGCTAAATGAAACTACTGAACATCATCACGCCAACTCGTCCACCTTTACAGCCTTGTTGTGTTTACTCTCGTTCATGTGACCGTGGTGTAGTTTGTTTACAGCCCAACGTTAGCTTTTTACTTGTGGCGATTGCATTTACACTTCAAAAATCATAAAAGCGGTATTAATTTGTGGAGATTATGTAGCTGAACAAAACATGTAAGTATCATAAACGTGTGTTTGCCACAGAGTTTATTTTCTGCATTAATCCAAAACCCAATGGAACAATCCCATTGGCTTTTTGTTGAGGGAACCAGGGCGATGCTAACTTCCTGGTTGGCCTACAAAAATACGTCATCCCTGCAGCACTCTATTGTATCACAAGATTCTTGCCAATGTAGGTTAGCTGAAAAACTGGTGCAGATTCTTAGTAAGTGACACTGTTAAAAAAAAATAGATTCCTTTTATAAAGAAATCCTGTTTATATTCAAGAAAGTGTCAACTCAAAGTTACTATTATTGAAAATACTTCTAAAGGAATCTGTAAAATCCTTCTCCTCAGCTCTCTGTGTTTGCTGAAAGCAATCAAATGCTGGTCTACTACACAACCCCCCCAACACGGGTCTCTGGCATGCAAGTCTGCTTCAATTAGATTGAGTTTCCCCAGAGGTAAATCAGGTGCTCTGTCAAAGGACTGTGTGTGTGTAGTAAGTTAATTTTAGTTCAATATAAAACATTGAAGTTCAACTTTGCTGAGCTGGTGCAGACTGCATTCCAAACCATTTATGAACATCTGCGGCACGAGGCAGTCCGCCTCAGCTGTCTGAAGCTCTGCTCTATACTTTTATGTCTGCGTCTCATGTCAGGGAATCGCCTGAAACAGCCCAGTAGGCTGAAGTTCATTTACACGGTATTAAAGACGGTAACTAAATGTGTAGACCTCAGTCCTGGTAAATCCGGCAGAAGACAAGTCCCTTTGTATTAGACAAACCCATGTAATGGACATCACTCGTGTTGTTTGAGTACTCACAACCGTGATGTTCCAGGAATTTCAGAACCTGAACGCTGGTACATCTTCCTGCTTATCTGGTCGTGTCAACAGAGCCCAGCAGGCTCACTCTCAGCTCTGTTTATTTACCCAGAGGGAACAGTGCTTATGCAACTACTACACCCCACGCTGCTAAACTCGTCAGCCATGACCTCCACAGTTGACCCTCAAACCCCGGTTTCCTGTCAGGGTGTTCAGGACGCCGTTCGGCATGTTAAATTCTGTGCTGGCTTCCCCAGCGTCATCACTGCCATGGACACAGAGAGACGCACACACAGCCTCAGCTTTCTTTCACTGCATGTTCATAACTGGGATTTGTTCATTTACTGAGAGTGCTGACAAACACAAGGCTGAATAACAAGGAATGCGGCGTGGAGAGATCAGTTTCTCAGAGTGGGAAGGCCTCTTTTGGAGGCCAGGAGCAGTAAAAAGATGTAGGCTCTGGTATGTGTGGGGTGGTATTGACTGTTTGGCCTCTGCTTTGAATGCCCCATTATTCACTAGGCTTCCTTCCCATGAAGTGTTGCGAATCTAATCAATCTGCAAGTCATCTTCTGATAGTAACAGGGCCTCACTGTGGTGTCTCAGACTGTAAACACTGCTCTTCTATATTGAATCCGATCCCTGCAACATATTCACACATTTTTTTAGACATACTTATACAGAATTTTTTCCCCTAAATTTCCCCTGTCGTCTTCTTGTCATCCCAGGTGGGTTAAAAACACAGTATAAAGCCAGGTTTCCACCAAAAGTTCCCCGGACTTTTTTTCCCTGGAGGTTCCTTCAGCCCACTGTTGTCTGTGTTGTCGTGTGTTTCCACGATATTTACTGATGCATATATTTACTGATGCAAGTTGGATGTGATGAATGAAATGCAGAGGAGGTCTCCACACTAAATCAGCAGTTAAGTTCTAAGAGAAGTTCTAAGAGAACTTAACCGCCGTGAAACAATCAGAAAATAACTTTTATTTCTCTCATTCACAGCATCGTCGCGCTGTCTCCCTCTTCTAATGTTACCGCTCACCCTCGCGATCTCTCTCTCTGTTTTTCTGTCAGTCTTTGTTTAATGAGACAGGAGGCCGACAGCAGAGCCCAACTTTACTTTCAATGTTATCAGACAAAGAGAAATGTTCTCCCTTCGTCCTAAAATGGTCTTAAATCGATACTAGAGTACTTCCTTGTTTATGAGTGAGGCAGTAGTTGAAGCCGTTGAAGTGCCGGTGCTGTTTGTGTGTTTCACCAATCAACGACGGTGATCCCTGCAAACTCCACCCTGAAATTTCCGGTACTTTCAGAAGGTACTACCTCCTGACCAGGGCCTTTTTCGGGGGTAAAAAGGCCCCGAAAATGTTCCCGGAACTTAATTTAGACCCTGGTCCCTGCGGTCCAAACGCAATGAGTTCCTCAAAAGGTTCTTAATTCCGGGGGAAAGTTCCTGCGGTGGAAATGGGGCTTAAAACCACCCTTCATGTTGAGTCCACTAAGGTCAGGGCTGCTTGCCTGGTGTGAGGGACTGGACCAGATGGCTTCCCAGCATAGAGCACTGGGACACATGGGAAGACAGTATGTGAAAGGCCCCTATATCCTCCCCATGCTCTTTCTATGTTTATTACCTGGCTGTTAAATCAACCTACGGAGAGCCTGATGCTGGCAGCACATACAAGAGGTGTAGATTGATGCTTGATGAACAGGTATGTCAAAGTTACTCAAGGCTTTGCAGTTAAAACGGAGAACAGCTGTTGTAGGTGACATTGTAACCTTGGCAGACCTGACTGGCACCACACTCCTCTGTGTCTATTTCTGAGGCCGGGGGTGCACACACACACACACAGGGTTGATTTGGCAGGCACACGAGGAACTAATGTGGGGTATATGTGGTGGACACCCTTATCCAATGCTAAGCTCCGTGCCCCTTCTGATCATCGCAGGTAGCCTGGACAGCAGGCTCCCTGTCACAAACAACCGTGACAGGGAGCAGAAAAGCTTCTCAGTCCTGAGAAAGCTGGGAAAATATCCAAACCTATGTCGGATTGTTGTGACACTAATTCCTCTCCTCTGGCACTTTTCTCTCAAAGATGTTAGGCTGCAGTTGGGTGGGATACTGAAGAAGAGACCTAACCTTGCCAAAAACCCTCAAGTGGTCATTATGAGAGACAAGAAAGGAGCGTGGTGATTCATTGGATATTTTGAGTCCTTTCTCTGGCTCTGGTCTCAACATCTACTGTGTCTGAGACTGGGACTTGCTGTCTGTTTGCAGTGTTCCTGTTCCCACATGGATTTGCTGGCACAGTTAAGGCCTGCATTGGGGAACTAGATCAAAGGAGACATAATGCAGCCCACTTAAGGGTAGCATGACCTGGATATACCGCACCAGCAAACTGCAGTCCTCTCTTATTTGTCAGACATTTTTATTGACCCTGATTTTATGTAGGTAGCTACAAGAAGAGGCGCCGATAGGACTTTTTACAAACTATCGTTATCAGCAGAACTGGACTCCGATAGTGGCCAATGGCTACGCAGCCACCACCAGTCATGCGTTTTGCATGGAGGCTCCATACACAAAGTTTATCTCTCGAATATATAACACAACACTATCAGCTCTTTGTTCACGATACAAGAGAGGCAGACAGGGAGAAAAATAAATCATTCACTGTTATTTCACTTACCAATTTGGCGTTCTGTCTTAATAAAAATAATCCAGCCATTTATCTATCCATTCATGAATTGAAATCGCTCACTTTAGGATCCTCCTTACCCTGGGAATATGCACCAACATTAATGGTTTGTATGAGTGGCATTTAACAATGTACAAGACGTGCAACAGGAGTAATCCTGGCCAGTCATACTGTGAATCACAGAACAGCGCATCGTCCATTGCAAATAAATAGAAAATTTTGCTTTCCATTTTTTTTCCAATGATGTATTCCACCAAATCACACTTCAGGATATTCTCTTACGAATTATTCAATTCTGAGTGACAAAAAACAGATTTATTATAAATTATATATACAAAAGTAGCCGGTGGCCGCTGCATTTTATTTATGATGTTGTATTTTATATTTAAATTTTTTCTTAAAAGCCTAATCAGGGACAAGGTCTGCAAATTAGCTACGGCTGGAAGTCCTATATACATTGCATCATTTTAATTAAGTGTAACAATACGTGTATTGTCCCTGTCAAATAAATAAAAAAAGAAATAAAGAAGATATCGTCCAATTAATCGGCTTTTAACTATCTTTATTATATCAGCCTTTAAAAATCTACTATTGTTCGACCTCTAGTAGCTACAGCACATACCTGTACTATAGGGATTCAATTGCAATATGCCACACACTTAGTTTAACACAGATAGATGGTGTCCTATAATTTCTCTGAAATTTAGTTCATGGTCTAATTGCATGTAATTGGTTATCCCTCTTATCTGTGCCTTCTGCCTGTGTACTTTTCTGCAAACTAGGTTGTCTCTTTTTCTGTTTCTCTCTCTGCCTCTATCTCTATTTTTGCACCTCCCCTCCTCTCCACTGTCTCTCTTTTTTGTTGTGTGTGTGTGTGTGTGTGTGTGTGTGTGTGTGTGTGTGTGTGTGTGTGTGTGTGTGTGTGTGTGTGTGTGTGTGTGTGTGTGTGTGTGTGTATTGTGCTGAGCTGGCTTTTGCCACTCTGTGATTGTAGTTCAGCTCTGTGGTTTTTGCGTTAGTAGCACTCGGTCGGAGCGTATGCTTCTCTTTGGGGCCTTGCTGACTCCGTGCCTGGTGTCTCACCGAGCGTGTCCACCTGTCCCCTTATTAAGGAACCGCACCATCACTCCTGCCGCTCCATTGCCTACCAAAGAGATGACATCATAGCTAACACACACATACACACACACAGATGGATGCATGTAGGGGACACAAACATTGACACTCCATATGGGCATTGTTGGGCCTCTCAGTCTGTCAAACAGTGTGAGTTGTTTACTGCTTGTCGAGTTGATTAGTACTCAGGCGTGACCAAATCCTGTTGGCAGATAATCTGTTGTCCTTTTCAGCTGTCAATAATACTTTGCCTTCTTTCTTCTCATTCAGCTCTGATTGGGTGGAGATCCTGGAGCCACGCTCCCGTGAGCGTATGTATGTGAACTTGACCACCGGCGAGTGCGGCTGGGATCCCCCCTCAGGCGTTCCCGTCCGCCAGGCAGACGGCAACCAGTGGTGGGAGCTGTTCGACCCCCAAAGTGGCCGCTTCTACTACTACAACTCCACCGGGCGCCGCACAGTCTGGCATCGACCCCAGGGAGCCGATATAGTGCCGCTCTCCCAGCTCCAGGCCATGAGGCGATGCAGTGAGGCCAAGCGGGCCGCAGGGGGCGTGGACAGACAACACCACCACGGGACCACGGGGAGCGTCAGCAGCGTAGGGAGCCAGGGGCGCTTCACACCTCTGCCCGAGCCGGACGGAGAGAGCCCCGTCCCCAGAGCCCCGGAGACCAACGAGGAGGCTGCCAACCTGGAGCTGGACCCGGCGGTGGATTGCAGACTGCAGGGAGACGGAAGCAGCTCCGAAAACAGCATCGACGGCGGAAAAGACGCACAGAGGTAAGCGTGACCAAACTCCAGTAGCGTCTACAGTAAGTCTGGAAAGTGCTTAATCATTAGTGGATCAAATTACCAGGAGAAAAGTGGGGAAACGTGATAGTCATCGCAGCATGTGGCTCAGTGAGTCGTAATGACTTTCAAATGCTTCTGCTATGAGAACTCGCAGGCTTATTTTGACTTTTGACCACTGAAGCCGAACTCAAACTGCTTTTTTATTTTCATTCTCACTTATCTGAACATTCCATATGTCCCATGTTTCCATACGGTTGCCTGTGAACCGTGAGCAACAGCCATTTCAGCAAATCGCTACCAAATGGGGAGAACGGTCAGTTGTATTAGAGAGCACGACATCCCCCCCCCCTCCCCTCTTCACGCTAGGGTTACTGATGCAGAACGGCCCCTAACAGTAAGTCATTGAGAGACCCCATCATGTGCTCGGCCTCGTCCAAACCACCGTCTCTTCCCTCCGAGCCAGATTCCAGACGTGCCACTTCTGTTTCCCCTGGCGTAGGGCCACTGAGGCCGTCTTAGTGTCCCTCTGTGTGCTCACCACCACCCCTGCCCCCGCTCTGCCCCGCAATGCTCATTTAATTTTCCTAAAACAAAACTAGGCCCCAGGCCATCAAAGCCTGCAACGCCCCTTATGGGTGAATGTGCATGCATGAGAGGCATGTGAGAGAGTGTTGTCTGTGGTTAATAGCAAGCAGAACCGCCACATTCCAGCTGCCTATAAACAAGGCGGATCCTGCTGGTTTTCAGACGCTCTGCCGTGGCGACTGTGGCTCTCGGGTTCCTCCTGCCCCCCCCGTGTACCTCACCTTGGCCCATAGGAGGTCTCTCCTCTGACCCTCCGATCCTTTGGGATTACGTGAAGGTGGAGGGGGAACTAATTGGTCAGCCATGGCTGTTGAATGACACTACTGGAGGCCGCGTTGCTTTGCCTCTGGTGTGTATGGGGAGTGTTAAAACTCCCTGCAGGGTCCCACTTTGCCTCCAGTGATTCAAGCCTTTTCTGCTTCTCCTTAAAACAATGGCCAGCTGTGTTCCTCAGAGGAAGGTCTTTAGCCCCTCAAAGGCTTGATACCCTACTTAGCCATATGGCCCTTCGCATGCTCCATCTCTTAGCGGGTAATTAGAAACCACCACAAAATGCACAGAGACGGTGGAATGTGACAGCTCAAAATGGATGAAAACAAACTGTGGGACATGCTTGTCTTCAGATAGCGGCCCGCCTTATTGCTAATGACAAGGATCAATGGGTAAGAGAGTTATGCTTACCAACCTTGAGACCTCAAAAATAGGGAGGATTTCTAAACCAAAGCGGGGAGGGGGGGGTCTGTGGTTCCTCCCCAAGAATAATTTGAGTTACAGAAACTTTGTTTACTGCATTCTGGTGACTTTTAAAGAATGAAAATAACAAAGTACACTGCAACAACATTTTTTGTTAAATAGGTCTACTTTTAATTTTACTTTAATTCTCAGGAAAGAAAATTGAATAATTCACCACTCTGGCGTGAATCTCTGTTATAAACTAATATTCATCGAGCACACGTTTTAAACATCAATATCTCAGTCGATCATGTTCATTTAATTGTGGGAAGCCAAAATTGTGATAGCGATTTGACATTCGATTAATTGTGCAGCCCTAGCTCTACTGCCGTCCGGGTGGAAAAAGGGCTTTTATACACGATACAGTGACAGAAACAGGTTGAGATAGCGAAAAGGAAAAAAAGGTGTGAAAAATAGCCATAAATTGTGAGAAATGCGGGAGAATTGAGACCCTGGGAGGAAACTGGGAGAGGGCAATGAAAAACGGGAGTCTCCTGGGAAAATCGTGAGGGTTGGCAAGTGATGAGAGCAAGGGAGAGAGTTTAAATGAAGAGCTGGTTTGAGGTTATCTAATTGTTCTGTCCCACCCAAAACAGAGGAGTGTTAGGGGCTTTCATGAGAATGTCTTCTTCCTTTTTATGATCATGCTACTTCTGTTTCTCACTTTTTTTAGCTCCATGGAGTAACGGGGTATTTCATTGTTTGAAGTTCCCCTGTGTTTGGTTTCAACGTCTCGGTTCTTTTAGACATGTCCTCACATGTTCTTTTTCTCTTCCCTTTTTTTTTACTCTGTGAAATTTCAGCTGAGGTGAAATGTTATTAACTTATGACCTTTTGAAAAACAATGCTGTTCTTTGTGGAGATGGGACAATCCCTGTTCTTCCAACGGCAGTTTCCCTTTGTATTGGGGCTATTAATAAATCTGTACATAATAGATAGAAGAGTTTCCAGAGTTTCCACACAACACATCCTGCATGTTATTCTAAGCACAGGTTGGTTGATACAGCTTCCCGTTCTTGTCTGTCTCTCCCCGTCTTCTCATATCTTTGAATTTGTCTGTGTTGGTGCTTAGCACACTGTGTCGACTCGAGTGCCAAATCTGTTACACATTGGCCAAGTCTTATCACATGTCCTGGGAATTTCTGAACCTGTAGAGCTCATCAGGGAAGTACCGTGTTCTCCAGAGGTAAACATGTCAGTCACGTGTTGTGGTTATGGGCACAGGAAACTCTCTCTTTCCATGATATAGGACCTAAAGATGTTACACATCAACTAGCTTATAACATCTGTATTGAATTTCACCCACCTTTTGTGTGTGTCTGCGTGTTGTTGTCATCAACCAGATAACATCTGTATGGGATCTGTGTGCATATGCCCGTCCTCGCTGTGTGTGGGCTCCTCTCCGCTGAGCTTTTCATGTTACAGGGGACCTGCTGAGGCTGAGTGGATGTTAAAAGTCTGTTGAGGACACATGGCAGCGTGGTGTAAGACTACCCAGAGGTGACCCAAGGTGGTTCACATCAGGGTCACAGCACTCTTTTGTCTTATGGGTTAGCCTGGGGGCGTATAATGGACCACTAAAAGGAACAAAGGCTCTCACTTAAACCCAGTTGTCCCGCAGGGTCAACCGAGAGCTTTCTCTTAGCAGGAAATCTAGGTACGGTGAATGGAGAAGGACACCAAATGACTTGTGTGTTCCCTCTCATTTAGCCCCGTAATTATATAGCGGTGCACCGGCATTCAATCTCAGGCAGTCACGCTGACATCACACACTTAAAACTCGCTTTTCTTGATTGTTGACTGGCTTCGAATTCCTTTAAAAAGACTCAGAAAGAGTTGGTTACCTAAAACCTCAGCTCTGTCTGGGTTGTGTCATTGTTTATTTGTATGTACTTATACCCAAGTTGAATCAGCTTCTATGTGTTAAAGAGGAGACAAGATAGCTGACTTTATATGAGTGTGCAACAGGTTTAGTTAAAGGAATGTTTAAGGTTTAGTTTCAGTCTGACTTAAGGGAAACTAAAGGACACATGTAGAAACATCCCCCCAAAAGTGACAATTACCTGATCATGTAACCAACTAAAAAACAGAACTGGAAACATTTTGTTTTAATTTCTATTTCAGTTTCTGTTTGAGGGAAGTTTCAAGAGACTTAAAAAAAACAAAAAAAAACGTGCATGAAAGCAAAAGTATAAAAAACAGCTTTTCTCCTCATATGCTTCAGACTGTCTGGCTGTGAGTCAAGCAGGAGAAATCACCAGCGGGTTTATTTAGGAAGCGAGGGGGCGTCTTATGGGGTAGATAAAGTTTTTAACTTTTTTAATGAGTCACACATTGTCTGCATGTTTACTGCGAGAGCACAAGCCTCTTGTGCTTTTTCATCTCCCGCCACAAAATCTTTTACGCACACTGGAAAAGTCATGTTTCATCTCTACACTCGCGGTGTGGTAAACTCATTTTCCAGATGGTGTTTTAAGTCTGCCTATATATTTTTTTTCCTTTGTGAAAAAGTTGCACTTTGAACTTAACGTGCTTTAGTCTGGTTAACAGTGACAATGTCCTTGTTTTGTTTTTATCTCTGCGTTGTTTCTGCACTCTTTTTCCTGAATGCTAAGTTTATGGTTTTCTCAAGAACTAGATTACAGAGCTGCAGTTTTACGTTCCTCAGTGAAACAGTGGTTTCAAAACCTCTTTTGTTTTATTTTAGAAATCCACTGCTGTTACAGTTAACTCGTCTATCTGGTGCTGTGGTGCGGTAGAATATCTCCAACCAGTGGCCTCAGGCGTGCAGCTCTGACTGCCTCAGCTGACTTGCAGCATGCAGACATGGTATTTTTCAGGGTGCTGCTTACAGGGTGTCATTCTTTTCTAACGGGACATTATTGTCTACTACCATATTGTTTTTCTGCTCTTTTGTGTCCCTCATCTTATCTCTGAGACTTGAGACTGACTGGAACAGGTTTTGTGTGTGCGATCCAGTTTTAATTATCATCCACACAGTGTGCTTTAACCCCCTGAGACCCGCGATCCCGACCAACTTTACTGTCTTTCAGAGGCTGTAGCAGGTTCAGTTTTAGAGCTAGAGTGAAGGTACGGATGTCATATGAAAGGAGGGGTCAAAAGGTTTTTGAATGCAATATAAATGTGTTATTTCACCTATTCTAAAATGGTGTATATGAATATTTCTGCATACTGGGGTCCCTAAACAGTCTTGGAATTACATAAATTAGGTATGACTGGAATGCCGAGACTCTTGTGGATCCAATGAGTCCAATTGTAATCATGTGTGATGATGTTAGTCCCCATAGTAGCCATTTCATTGTAGTGAGACCATTTTTTGAAACTTGACCTCACTGTATAAAATGACCTAGTGGTCACCTCTAGGATAATCACAGCCTCATGAAACTTTACAACCACAAATTACAGACCTAGAGCATTCAGAGGATGGATGGCTTTCCTAGGTAGATTGACAATGAAGAGATTTCTGAGCAGTTTCCAGAACAGAAGTGCTCACCATCCAATCGCCAAAAAATGCAATTCTTGCAGAAATCTCAAAATATCAAAAGTTTTTTAAACCAAATCACAGCATGGCTTTTTCTATGGTGTTCTTCAAGGTCTTGATGCCTTAATGTGGTCTTCTGGAGGGATTATTGATCATTTTTTATCAATTCTCAAGTGGTAAAAAATGTGTGTAACAAATGGTATCAAACCCAAAATTGCTGCAACACCTTACGAGACATAATAGAGCATGGGAATGGCCATCGTATACTTCTATCATAATGTTCTAAGCCCTTATACACTTTCATAATTTATTTTAATTAAATAATTAGATTAATGACTAGTAACACAGTGCTGAGCTGCATCTCAAATTAATCTTCATGTTCCCAGCTTTCAGATGATGTACACCACTTCTATGTGACATCTACTGCTGACCTGCTATCTCCCCCTAAAGACCCCCTGTACCCACCTAAAAAAAACAAAAACGAGTTTATTGTGGGTCTCAGAGGGTTAAAGGAATCTGTCCTCACAAAAAGAGTTTCATATACACTTTCAAATTCCAGAGACGGGTCTCTCTGGAATCCAGTTGGGTTTGGCCTCATCCTGTCCCTTAATAAAAAATTATCCTATTGGCTGTCCTCCGGATCAGCCCGGCACTCCTCTGGGGGGTCGGGCTGCGGGAGCCAAAGACATGCACAACTGGTAGACATCTTGGCTCAGAGGAGGGAGGTGCGTCAGTTCAGCTGTTGCAGGACAGCTGGCTCTCTGGAGGTGCCTGACAGGAACTAAAGTGCTACCCACTTTTCCTCAAGCCCCAAATGTTCTGCTTGTTCAAAAGTGAGAAGGAAAAATCAGCTTTGAACGTTGGTGAAGTGGATACGACGCTGTCCTCAGCGAATCCTCTTTTGTCTTCTCAGTTTCCTTCCTCTACGCAGATCGCAGCGATCCCATTGGTTTGTGCTCTGAGGTGTTTGTGCAGCAGAAGCTTGGCCTGTGCGACCTCATTTCCTCTTCCTGTCCAGCCAACGTTAATAATAACCCCTGTTTTTCAGACCCCACTATTCCCAGTGGGGTATATTTAATCCATATCCCTATCCGCCAGAGTGACTCAGTTGATGGCTTTTCCAACAACGGTTATTCCAGTCAGGAAAGTAAGGAGAGACAGAACATCTGCTGACAGCAGAGTCCCCGTAGTATATTTAGTTGGTTATTGAGACGACCCGACCACAGCGATGTTCAGAACAGTGACAGAGGTATCTGGGTCTGTGTTTGTGGGTGTGAGACACCAGAGCTGTTGAGACTAATTGAAATTTGCTGACCGTTAAGTTGATTTGCTGCCACAGAGGCCAATCAGATTACCCTGTTGGTTTCCGAAGGGCCTCTAACTTCATTTCATCTTCCATGTCTCTGTCTTCCTAAAGGTCTCACATGCTAGCTGCAGGTTCTGAATGAAGGGGTTTGTAAGTGCATAAGAGCCTATTTTTTATGTTAAATGCAGTACCTGCAGGGTTTCTGGACAATAGTCGTCATTGTTTTGTGTTGTTAATTGATTTCTAACAATGAATAGATACATACTTCTGCATAAAGCAGCATATTTGTCCACTCCCATGTTGACAAGAGTATTAAATACTTGATAAATCTCCCTTTAAGGTACATTTTGAACAGATAAAAAATGTGTGATTAATTTGCAATTAATCATACTTAACTACGGACAATAAAATCCTGTAAATATTTAACATAAGCTCTGCACACCCCACATTTACTAGTATAACTGTTTATTTTTTGTCATATACACAGATTCACAGAGTGAAACAACACATAGGCTAAAACTAGATGTCTACCAAACCTTCCCTTTTCAACCTTGAGTAACTTAAATCTAAACTAAACGTCTACAGACAAACAGACGTATAATATGCATCAATTAAACATATTTTTCAAAGTCAGTGGGTAATCATGTGTGCTTGAGAAAGAGTTGAAATGGAGATTATCTCTTTGCAAACAGCAAGAGATTTAGAAAAATCTGTGATAATTATCTCTTTTAACCTCTGTATATAATCCCCACCTTCAGCTAACATTCAACACCTGACAGGCAAGGCTACCAGCAGGCAACACACCCTTTCTAAACAACTTTCATTATAGTAGAGTAAAGTCCAGGCCTGCTCAGTGTTACATAAGATCCTGTCTGTGTTCCTGTCTGACTCTGGAGGCTGAAGATGGCTCTTTCAGGTTCAGCCTCGTCCCTATCATCTTTCTCCCCCCCGTCTCTACTCGCGCTCCATTGCTGTTGTTGTTGGAGGCGTCTCCGTGACGATGGCACAGCCATGCATTGTGTGAGGCTCCCCACGCTGCCACAGAGGCCCCTGAATGAGCCCTGAGGAATGCCAGCCTTCCCGCTCATTCCCTCGCTGCACTCTCCCACGACTAATCCCCACCCCTTCTCATTTACACAAGCTCACACCCTCCTCTCTTGTCTCTCTAGCTCTGTTCTCCTGCACCCCCCCACCCTCCACCCCCACCAGTCATCTCCCCACTCTAGGCCTGTTATATTTTCTCACCATTGTACTGTTTGTCTCTTTTGGTTCAGGGTTTGTAATCATACTTTATTTGGTTGACCTGAGGTTTACTGATATGCTAGTGTTCTAGCTGTGTAACGGGATTAGAGGCTTTTGGTAAGAGATCGAAGACACTGTAAAGCCTTACTGTTGGCTCCCGTCCCCCAATGTGATGGCGATGATCGTAGCACAGAGCGAACTCCCCGCTGACATCCAGTATAATGTGCCAGCGCTGGAGGGGGTGAACATGCTAGACCTTTGCTGAGCCTGAGTGGGACAATGGTGGGCAGACAACAGAGACAAAGCCTGACAAAATCCCTCTCTCCCTACACTGTGAGTTGGACTTCCTCACAGGCCTATGAGAGTGTTCAGTTTCAGTCCCTGAAGAATAGGCTGTTTAATGTTGCTACTGAATTTATCATGTAGTGTTTGTATGGACAGGAAGGAATAGTATAGAATCACACAGTGTTGTGTTTTTTGGGCATTAAGATGGCTACATCCACACTATTATGTTTTTGTTTTAAAACGCATAACTTTTGCTACGTTTATGCCTAACGTCCACACTACTCCAGCATTTTAGAACCAGTGGACAACCTCTAGGTCTGAAAGGTTAAGTCAATGTTGAAGTGCCTTAAACTTGCATTCTTTTAAATAGCCAGCAGGGGGCGACCACTCTGGTTGATGACCCTAAAATGAGCCTACTTCTCACTTGATTTATTACCACAGTAAACATTGCTAACATGAGTTTATGGTCTCCATTGCTAGTTTCAAGTCTTCTTCAATACAGCATGATGTTCATTTAGTGAATTATGGTCCCATTTAGAGTCAAATAGACCATAAAGCAGGGGATGCTTTAGGGTGTGGCTTTGCTGTGACCTTGTGATTGACTGGTAGCTACCACAGCGTTGGTATGGGAGTTGTCTGTTTTTTTTGTCTTACAACTTTAACCCTTTCACATTGTGTTTTTAATTCTAGAAAGTTAATTATAACATTTTGGTCGCCTAAAAATGTCTTATTCAGGCGTCCGGTTGTACTTAGCTCCACCCTCTCGTGTCACTTCTGGTTGCAAAAAAACAAGATGGCAATGGCCAAAAACCAAAACCGGCCAAAAGGCCGAATTCAAAGCTTCAAAACAGCAGTCCACAAACCAATGGGGGACATCACGGTGATTACGTCCACTTTTTATGTACAGTCTATGTTTAGAAACCCTAAAATGGAGACCTTTTGAAAACGCTGCTGTAGCCGTTTTACTTTGAAAACTCTGGGGTCTCATTTTAGTCTGGACGGGCAGAAACAGAGACCTTTTGAAAGCGAACGTGATGACAAAAGTACATATGTTCTCTTCTTGATTGGGTTCCTGATTCCGTCACACCCCTATCACGTGACACTTTTTTACGGGTAGAAAACAAACAACATCAGCCGTGATTACGGTGCAACTTAATTCAACATGGATAACGAATTACAGGCGTTGTTGCGGTTTCAGGCGTGTTAGTATGGTCGGAGATTATTTCTAAAACGGTGCTAAAATGTTTGAGTGTGAGATCATTTTCGTTTTAAAACGCCATTTTAAAACTAAAATGTATTAGTGTGGATGTAGCCTAAGGCCCTACTGGGGTCTAAGAACATAGACGTTCCCATGTATGATGTGAAACATTTTGTAAAGCTGTATATAAGCTCCCTATAATTAAGATTTAGCACATACTTCTGCCCGGGGCACAGTGTGTGAGCATTACATGAGGCATTTCCTGTTTGTGTTACATACGGGGAAGCCCTCTCTCCTCCAACCCTCCAGAGGACCTCCTCCGACAGGAAGTAGTGGTCACTACTATCTCAGGGTCAGTCCTCATATAGTACGTCACCCACCCACAAAGAACACAGAGGACAGATTCACGTTGTTTTTTTACAGTCGGCCATTTCATGAACCCCAGATTTATTTATGTGTGAACAACACGTTTTGATTTGTTTGTGGATAATGGAAGAGGAATCTTGATTATTGTGGTTTTACGTGTGAGGTCCGCTGTGTTCTTTGGCCATCCAATTATCAGAAAAGCCTTGATGTTTCGCGTGTGAGCTGTTCCTGCCATAGCGAACCGGCGCTAAACGCTCAGCTGCTGAGGTGGGAATGATTTTGTGGCATTCGTATCACCTCCTCCTGCTTGACAGGACCGGAGTGAGAAAACATACACCGTTTCAAAGAGTACTAACAGTGGCGTCTCATGTTTACAGCTGTCACCTATCAACCCCCCCTCTCCACCCCGGCGTGTAACCACTCACACTTGCTCGTAACAACTAAACAGTGGTGGTTTGGGATGAATCCCATCCGTCAGGAGCTTCTCGTCTTCACACGTGTCTGTCTGTGTGTGTGTTTTGTGTTATTTAGGCAGTAAACCTTGAAGTCTCAGTGAGGTTGTCCTGGTGCTGTGCCAGGTGGCTGAGATCCAGCTGTTTATAGGCCCTGTATGGATGCCGAATCTGTGGGACCGTTTGAAGACGAGAGCCTGTTTACATTCAAACCGCTGAGGTGGTGTGACTCACTATAGACGGGGGTGGCACAGGGCCCTGAGAGAGAGAGAGAGTAATGCTGAGCTGTAGCTAGGAGGACTAAAGGAAGTTTGCCGTTGGCTCAAGGTCCTCAGGGGAATTGTTTCAGCATTGTTCCAGAGAGATGTGGGGAGGAGAGGGGGGGGTCACTCCGCCTCTTTCCTCCTCCCTCTGCGTCCTCTCACTGCCGTTACAGCCCAACTAAGTCGTATTGCTCTTCTTGGAAAAAGGGAAGCCTTTGAACACTTGCTCTGGCTCTACACTTATCTGTGTTTATGTTTGGATTTACAAGGACAGAAGGTGATCCGATTTCATCTAATTAATTACCCCACTGACTGTTAAGAAGAAGGTAAGTCTCCTTTGCCTGCTGTCAAACTTATTTACCTGTTTGATTAAGAGAGGAAGTCTACTGGGCTTGTATGTTCTGTACTGCGTCACATGTGTCCTACTCGGGCCAACTGTGTCCATGTGTTCATGTGCAATAATGCCCGCTTTAAACGCACTCATTGGTTCAAGGGGGCAAGTTTTTGATCAGCCGAGGAATGGGAAAAAAGGCCTGATTGCGGGGGGAACATTATGAGGGGACAGCCGAGTGCAGGGCAGAGCAGCGTGACCAGATTGATGGCAGATTGTTTTACGTCGCCGGGATTAGCAGTGGGCCGTTGGGTTTGAAGTTAGCCCAGCCGCTCAACCAAAAGGAGGAGAATTAACCTTTGGACCCGAGTGAAGATATTCTCAGCTGTGAACTACTGACTTCCCTCAGATCAACCTCTTTTCATGTGGCCTGCTGGTTTACTGTCTAAATGTTGATTCAGTGATTCAGATGGCAGCCTTTTATGCCATGTGAGAGTCATACATAGAAGAAACCAACATCAGCTGCTTCACAGACACACAACTGCCAGCAGTTATTTCTAACATTCACATCCACACATGTTGGAAATGTGGAAGTTCAAGGTTCTAGGTTCCTTCAACAAAGCTCATAAAATATGTATATATAAAAGGGGAAATCACATAAGTCAATGTGAAAGAAAAATGATGATTTAAGGCATAAAATAGTGCAGTTAAAATCAATTTAAACATAAGTAAATATAAAATGTAGGGCTGTCAATCTATTAAAATATTTAATCGCAGTGAATCTCATGATTGTCGATAGTCAATCGCGGTTAATCGCACGTTTTTTATCTGTTCAACATGTACCTTAAAGGGAGATTTGTCAAGTATTTAATACTCTTATTAACATGAGTGGGCAATAAGCTTTCTTTATGCAAATGTATGTATATATTTATTATTGGAAATCAATTAACAACACAAAACAATGACTAATATTGTCCAGAAACCCTCACAGGTACTGAATTTAGCATAAAAAATACGTTAAAATCATAACATGGCAAACTGCAGCCCAACAGGCAACAACAGCTGTCAGTGTGTCAGTGTGCTGATTTGACTATGACTTGCCCCAAACTGCATGTGATTATCATAAAGTGGGCATGTCTGTAAAGGGGAGACTCGTGGGTACCCATAGAACCTATTTTCATTCACATATCTTGAGGTCAGAGGTCAAGGGACCCCTTTGAAAATGGCCATGACAGTTTTTTCTCACCAAAATTTAGCTCAAGTTTGGAGCGTTATTTAGTCTCGTTCTCGCAAGCTAGTATGACTTGGTTGGTACCAATGTATTTCTTCGATTTTCTAGTTTCATGTGATACCAGTATCTTCAAAGTATATAAAGATATGGTGACAGTGCGATGTGTTGTGTTCAGTCAGTACACTCAGTATTTTTAGGCACTTGGTTTGCACAACACACACTGGAGTTATTGTCTCATGGCTTTGACAAGGCTATTATGACTGCCAGACTAAAAATGGAGTAAAGTCTTTGGAGGTCAGTGAAATGCTTGGAGAGGAATGTGTGGATTGCTGCTGCTTTTCCCAGCCCTGTCAGCTTTGGATTTTTTAGAATAGATGAAATATAGCGAATGGCTTCATGCCTATGTATGATTATATATGATTTAGTGCTTTTATGGTGCTGTCTGTTGACTTTTGGGTGTTTATTTTGACTTTATATATATATACTTTGTTGCTTTGACTGAATCTCATTCTGTTTATGTTTTCTCCTTTTTTTAGAGATGCTTCTCAAAGATGGCAGCCTGTACCTGGTTCTAAGGCAGCCATGTTGGTGAAGGTGAACAGCATGAGCCGTAGCCAGCCCATCCCAACCTCGCAGCAGCAGCAGCAGCAGTGCACACAGCAAAACCAACACCTTCACCCTGCACCCTGCCAGCAACAAAACCCAAGGAGGACACTCTACCCAGGGATATAAAACTGCCCCTTCTGGCAAAATGGCAGCTGACACACGTCAAGCTCATCACCTGAGGAAAGCCAGCAACGGCAGCTTCTGTTTGGTGGCATCAGACAGCAGCCATCCCAGTCCGCTCCTTCACAGGTCGCAGACCAGCACGCCATGCCCCGTCTCTCCCCAGTACGGTTGCACTACCCCAATCTACGATGAGCCAGTTACAGAATGTCCCATATATGATGAACCGCCAACAGACATGGAGGTGGAGGGAGCGCACCTGTACAACGGACAACCCCTGTCTCGCCTCACACCTACCCATAGCCTCCAAAAACCCAGACACCTCCAGCACCCGGGTTCATCTCATCCTGGGTCCAGACACAGGAGGAATCCCTCTGCCTCTGACTACAGCCCAGCTGGTCTGGAGTGCATCAAGCACATGATCAACGTGGACCCCAAACAGGGGCTCCTATCTGGCTCCCCCGTACCCACACGCACCCCTTCCCCTACCTCCAGGCAGGATCCTGTCCTGACTCAGCCTCAGCCACACCCCCAGCCCCAGGCCCACTCTTTGCCCCAGGCTCGAGGCCAGATGAGGGACAGAGAGCCAGGGACCACAGGCCCTAGTACACTGGACAAGAAGCAAAACTGGCGGGTCCTTGAGGCCACTGTCCAGCGTGCCATGGAGGCACGACACAGCAGGCAGAGCAGCCAGGCCTCGCAGGACTTCCCCTCCTCGACCCCCCAGGCCACGGCAAACTATCAAGACTCTGGTTACTCCACCGGCCCCTCCCCAAGTCTGAGAAGGAAGAGCAGGAGGAGGGTGGGAGCTGGCGGCGGTGCAGGAGGCAGGCCGGGGTCGGTGGGCAGCACCGGGGAGCTGTGCGCCCTCAACGAGAAGCTCATGGCCGAGATGAGGGAGGTGGTGAGTCGCTCCAACACCATGAGGGAGGTGAGAGCGGGGCTGGACCCGGAGATGGGGGAAAGGGTCGTCGTACCTCGGACGCGCTCCCCTGCCGACTCTCTCAGGTGGTACGGAGGAGGGACGGGGGGGTCAGCAAGCAGGTGCGCATCACGAGAGGAACTCACCGGGGCTCCCCGGTCACTGAGTAGGGCAGGTAACCATGGCAACCCTGCGCTGACCCCTCTGGAGATACCAGGGAGGCAGAAAAGGACCTTTGAAAAGGTGGACACCTTGGAGATGAGTGTGAATAGCCAGGCCAGCCTGTCCTCACCAGAGACCCCAGGACCGCCCTCCCAGGTAACCCCGCCCCCTGTCATGTGTGTGTTTGTGTGTGTGAGACAAACAGCGAGAAAATAAATTGTGTTAATAAATCAGAGAAAACAGCTAATCCCATATCATGATACGTTCCTGTCTGATTAAGAGCTCAGCTGTGTCTGTGTTATTGTTGTGTGGTCTGTTTACCTCAGCCGGTTTGCTTAGATTCAGCTTTGTTTGGTCTGGAAGTGCTCTGATTACTGATGTCTCTCCAGATTCACTATCAGGTTAGACAAGAAATCAGTCTCACTGACTACGTTTACATGCACAAAATATTCCGTTTTTTACCCTTATTCCGAAAAAGACAATATTCCTACTCAGCTGTTTACATGGCTAATGAAAATACATTTTCCGCTAATATTCCCGTAACCTGTGGCGGACTTGTTTGACTGTGTGAACACAGCCTCGCTCTTTCATTCCGTCAACCTCCACAGTGCGTCTGAAAAGATACATACTAGTGTTTATTCACACAAAAGTATGTTGAACAATAGTCCACATATTGGGTATGTAGTGCATACTATGTGATTTCAGATGCAGTATTATTCTATTGTAGTGTTCTCAATTGTGAAACATAAAATGTTCCCATATTTTCATTGTCTGTGGAGCAGTTCCAGACTTTTTACCCTATGACATCATACATTTTGAGTTTTAGCACTCGTTTAGCACTTAAGCACTTGTTTTTGTATTTGGGAGAAAGTTGTTCATGTTTACTAATATTTATGGACTGTCTTAGACCATAGAAATAACAAGTATGAATTTTGAAAATGGGCGTAGTTCCCCTTTAAGCATTTGGGTATTACAGGAATTTTTAGCTGCTGCTTTTGTATTGTTTAGTGTGTCTAGTAGTCCTCAGAGAGCTGTAAGTGGAAGAAATGGACAGATTGTGTGGCTGAGCAGAACAGAAACAAAGCAGATCAGACAGCACAACATATTTGGTTATATTTTGACTTTGCAGAGCACTAAAATACAAAGAGACACATGTGGAGGAACCACGGCGATGGCTTATCTTAATGCCAAGGGTCCTTAAAAAGGTGCACATGATCGAAGATGAAAGAACTATTTGACTTCTCATAACAGTTATATAAGTAGCAGCATGTGGAGCCGGTTCCAAGATCTGCTACTTCTAATCTCCAAATCCCCTCTTGCAACAGAATCACACCCCGTACCCCAATATTACATTATGGTTTTGTTTTCAGAAGCAGTCCCGCTGCACCTCTGCAGCTATAATAATGAATGTGTGGTTCAACGGGGAGCTGTGGGATGAAAACAGTAAGGCTAATCTGTCTCTTTGAAAAGAGCATTTTGTGAGTAATTCCCTCTTACATTCCAATCTTGAGAGCCTAAATGTCCCCGGGACATTAGGCAGTGGGCAGGCTGGGCACTGCTGACTATAATGGCCTCAGTCCCAGCATTACCTGTCATCCTCTTACCACCGTCCATCTGCCCTGCACCGCAGGTACTGTATACTCACATGCCAGCTCTGTGCTTGGGCATCTGGGGACCGTGCCAGGCCAGAGAGATTCAGGACATGGCTTCCCCCGGTCAGGAAGGAGGGCCGCTGCGGCCCATATGGCCCAGGCTTGGCAGGGAGATGAGGAGGAGAGGCAGGCTGGTACCAAGGCGTATTGGTACCAGTGTAGCTTAAGCATGTTAGACGACAGCCAAGGAGCAGTGAGCGGGCCCCCTAAGTCTGTCCTGGAATGTTCCTCAGACCTGCTGTTATATCACTCTCAGATTATGGCTCGCTATGTACGAGCAGCTTTATATTTCCATATTTGAACATTGTGTTCTTGTTGAAAGACCTTTTGAACTAGCTTGTGGAACTGTCCATTTCCACAAAAAACATGAATAATTCATGTTTTTAAAATTTTCCACTGTTTCACTGTTGTGTCTCAGTCAGTCATCAAAGAACTAGCGGCAAAGAAAGGTTTTGCGTCGCCTCACTTCGCCTTTGTCTTGGCAAGTTGCACTCGAACACACCGCAAAGAGTACAGCCGATGGCCAACTACCACGTACGTTCTGTGCCTGCGTGAGAGGAAATAACTCTCCACACCAGCAGGTGGTGGTAGTCTGTATTCGTTATTCAAAAAGGGAAACAGGAAGACCGAGGACGGCGGATATACAAGCCGTTGTTATGATACGTACATGAAATAAAGCGGCGTTTGCCGACCATTTTCACACCACTCTCACTCACCACTTAGCTTCATTCTAGATATCCATGTCGTTGTGAAAATATCTGTGTATTGGAATGATCAGATGAGATGAAGATGAAAAATGACAAGAGCCTTCTGTGTGCGCACTCTCGACTTTACTTGTTGGCTTGCAGACTAGAGCCAACGGTGCAGGACACACCGAAAAAACTAGGCAGACGGAGGCTCACCGACGGCCCCAAACTATCCGACGGCTGACTATTGGCTTAGTTCGTCAGGGCCTTAAAAGACAATCCTGTGCTGGTGCATCTGTGAGCTATCTGTAAAACAGTGTAATTTACGGAAAGTAGAAGTTCCCATTCTCTAGTTAAACATGTGCTTTGTTGCGTTTGATCTTCTGGAGTTAACCTCTGTCACTCATTTAAAAAAAAAAAAAAAATCCATCAACTCTGTACGACCGACTGTATAAACTTCTCTGCCAAAGCCGAACCTCACATCTGCTCCGTTTGATTGAGAAACCAAAATGTGAAGTCCAGCTTGTCTGGCATCCGTGAGCTCCACATTACATCAGGGTGTCATTGAAAACGCATATCAATGCGTTTAATGTTCCATTAGTAAATCTGAGCTTTGATTCTGGCTCAGGTTCGGTGTTGTTCCTGGCTGTTTGCGGAGCATATCTGGGTTACTGGCTTTCTCTATTAAGGGAGTTTGAGGCGCTCCTTATGGTCATAAAGTCCACCGCAGGGATCACAGGGAGGACTAAAGCATAGCTTTGGTTTTTAGCTGAGCCTGGTATGGGACGGAGCAGGGGTAAGGACTGTTATGCCACTATCTGGTCACCTGCTCCTGAGGCCAGGGTTCAGGAGGATTTGGAGAGATTTCTTTTTCTTTTCTGGCATCAGGAAATTAATGTGCCGCTCCTGCAACTATTCCCCCTCGAGCCCCAGCACTGCAGAGCGGAGCACGGTAGGCGGAAAGCAGCGCTGCTCACAGTGTGACACAGTGAAGACTCTGCAGCTGCACAGTTTGTCCCTCAGCTGCACTCTCGCCTCACCCCCCTCTGCCTCCTCTTCTTCTACACCCTCCCTCCTGCTCCTCTTCTTCTCTATCTCATGTCCACCTCTTGTCCCCCTGCAGGCGGGCACCCTAGAGCTGCAGGCTCAGTTGGAGAGCAGGAAGAAAGGCATGGTGGACGGGCGCACCGCCTCCCTGGGCCCTCACCGCCCTGCCAACCACGACAACAGAGAGGGAGGTGATGGGGCGGGAGGAAGAGCACGGGGATCCTCCTACCAGCTCTCCTACGCCACCCTGCGGCAGCCTCCACCTCCCGAAATGGGCATGGAGGACTGGGCCAGCAAGCACCTCAACATGCACACGCAGGGCCTGTTCCGCCGCCGCGTCTCCATCGCCAACATGCTGTCGTGGAACCGCGGCTCCATCAAAAAGCCCATGCTGGTCACCAGCAACCGCGCCGTCAGGAAGGAGGCCTGCGAGATGTTCAAGCTGGTGCAGGCCTTCATGGGAGACAGGCCTTCGCGTCTGGACCGCCGCCACTGCGCCCTCCTCATCGTGACCAAGTGCTGGGACATGCCGGGGCTGCGGGACGAGCTGTACGTGCAGCTGGTGAGGCAGACCACGGGAAACGCCACCCCCAGAAGCTTGGCGGGAGGCTGGGAGCTGATGGCCATCAGCTTGGCGTTCTTCGCCCCCTCGCCCAAGTTCCGCTGTTACCTGGAGGGCTACATCCAGAGACACACGGACCCCACCAGCGACAAGAAATGTGAGTCTCAGACTGAGCTGCAGGGTGGGTCACCTTTCTTTCTTCTGTTACCTCCCTGTGTTGTCCAATAGCAACCCTCACTCCCAACATTATGTTCCCATACAACTAAACTGTATAACCAAAATACATTTCTCCGGTATCACGTCGCAGTTTTAAACAGTTTTAAACAGTTGATTAACAAATTAATGGAAATAAAACAACAGAAACAAAACTACTTAGTTAGGTTTAGTACAACATTGTGTTTTGGCTTAAAATGACTACAACATTGAAACAAAACAAAACCAAAATGCAACAAAATGGCTTGGTTAGGTTTAGTAAAAAAAATTGTTCGGCTTAATATGACTGAAAAACAAAACAAAAATACAAGAAATCACTGTTTCACACACGACACGAACAGCGGTCTCCTGGGGGAAAGTCCTGTGTATGTTGGACCCACCATCCACCTCCTCTCCCGCCCGCCTGCCAGGAGTGGACTCTCTCACTTGTTATACCCGTTATTATTCAATAACGTTTTTTATTAGTGCTGTCAAAGTTAACGCAACAATAACACGTTGAGACAAAATTGTTTTAACCACTAACTTCATTAACGCATTAACACAACTTGTGATTTTTAGGTTGTAACAGGCTCAGTTTAAAAGGTAGGGTGAAGATACTGGTATCATATGAAACTAGGAAACCTAAAGAACCCACCGATACCTACCATTTCATACTAACTTGTCACGAAGGAGATTAAATAACACTCCAAACTTAAGCTACATTTTGGCAAGGAAAAACTGTCATGGCCATTTTCAAAGGGGTCCCTTGACCTCTGACCTCAAAATACGTCTCCTTCCAAACATAATTGAGAAAGCAGTTTAGTTGTATGGGAACATCATTTTTAGGAGACAGGGCTGCTGATAGTCGGCATAGTGTTTATGTAGGCCAGAGAGATGTCTCTCTTTTAATCACATTCATTTTCTTCCTTTACTATTTTCTTTTGGAGTTGTACTTTAATTTAGTCAGTGTGATCATGATAGAAAACACACTATTTGATGAGCCCAATAATCTGATTGTCGGCCTTGTGTTTATCTAACTGACCATCAGAAATATGACCTTACCCGTCTTCTGTTTCATAGTGACTCAGTTCATATTAGAACAGCAGGAACTGAAGCTGAAGAAGAACTCAAAGTCCAGAAAGAAGCGGAAACAGAACTCAGATGAGGATGAAGGTAAATCTTCTGTTCATCTACTTGCTCTTCAGTCCAAAATAGCTCTTGAGGAACATTGGATCCTCAGTATTTCCCACTTGTACACGTTTATCTGTTTGACAGAGCACAAAATAGGCAGGGGAGGGACTCCCAAAGATGTTTTTCTACTTTCTTCAAAAGCCGTACAAGCCATAACAAATCTAACATATCGCTCCCTGCAGAGTGACCACTCTGAGTGGGATGGAAAATCCAGCGCTGTGCACTTTTTCAGATGAGTACATGCTGATGTACTCGCAGACACAATAAATGGATTTCACAGAAAGTTGAGCTGGAAAAAAAAAAACATGTAGGATGAGAATTTCAGATTGTTCTCCATGCACACAATGGACCACACTGTGAGTCATTTATTAGCGGTCTGTCTTGCCACTCGCATGTCAAACAGCCATTTAAGGGGATACCTACTCATCGCCACGCGCCCTCATTAGAGCAGCCCACACACTGCCAGCTCTGGTGATGATGTCGCCAGAGAGGAACCCAATCATCCCGCAGCAGACACCACAGCAGCGGCCTCACACATTGTGCTTCAGTGACTCAGACTCCGACTGACTAAGAGGTCAAAGAGAAAGCCTGCTGACTAACTATGTCTGACTAACTCTAGAGGTCTTTTAGAGAGGGGGGGGGATCTTGATGAAAGCCAGAAAGAAAAAAACAAAGTCTCAAATGTACAGAAAGAGCATAATGAGAGCTGCTGTTTGCCTGATGGATGGAGGAGCTGGGACGCCTACATTGTGTGTGACCAGAGTAAATAACAGCTGTGAGCAATAGGAGTAGAAGTGGGAACTGTGGAGGCCTCTTTTCAGGCTGGTCTGGGCTTGGAAAAGGATTTCTTTGGGCCCGGGGAAGCGTTGGTTTCAGCCAGCACTTGGATTACTTGTCTCATAAACAAGATGAGACTGAAGTTGTCTCCTCCACATCCTTTAAAGGCTCTGTGCTTTTGTTGTGAAGTTTAGCTTCAACGCATGTGTAGACAGGTGTCATGCCGTTCTCAGCCCGGTACAGTACACTCAAGCTCCTAATGAGCTCGTATTTCTCCTGGGCTTTGGTTGCCTGGTTGTTGTTGTTTTCATGCCATCAAACCTGATGTAAATATAGACTACCAGTAATGTTTAAACCCGTTCTCACTGCAGCAAAGGGGCTCTAGTCTGCACTCTTGCTTTTCTTGCGAGTTAAGTGTACAGCTTCTTATGTTGAGAACCTCTGGGAAAAATACCCCGTCTTTGCAGAGATCAAGGGCAAATTATTTGCTCTCTAATTGGACTTAATTATAGTCGAACTTGGTCAGATTAGCATCAGTTGTGAGCGTGCATGGGAGTCACCTGTTTGCCATAAATCTGGGGGCTTTGACTGTAGGAAACATGCTGGTGGAAAGTGTTTGTCTCTTTTTAAAATCCCATCTGTGTGCTTGTCCAACTGGCACTGGTTCAGGTAGCTGATACAGTGGAGAGTCTGGGAACGGGAATAGACCCCATGAGAGCTCAGTGTTTGGTGTAAACCCGAGTTACCACGGCAATGAAAGATGGGGATGATTTCTAGGTCTGCCCCCTTTTAGTCGACCAATCGGTCGTTTTGGTCTTATTTAACTAAAATGTCTTTAGTTGATTAATCATTTTTTATGCTTTTTTCATGCTGAACGACTTATTTCCAAGAAACTTATGAGCACATCTCTGGTAAACACAAGATTTAAAATGGTGCTTTTGTGTGATTCTTTTGTTGAGAAACTCAGTTTTACAGATATTTTGATAAAAGGGGCCGGATGTATCAGATTGATCAGAAATTAAGTTAACAACAATCAGCGTCCTGTTGCTCAACGCTTGTGCTCGCACTACATAGACACAAGCAAGCATCAGTCAAAACAGTGAAGCGACACACACAAGACTGAACTTGATTGACAGCTAAAACCACAATATCACTATGTATTTCACATGCTTGTGAAGGTAGGGGCTCATGGTTTGTTGGCATTAGCGGTTAGTTGCACTCTATTAGCCTTGTAGAGGAGCTGAAAAGAGTAAAAGCACTCTCGAGCATGCATGACGTCACATACGTTGGATTTTCTCCGAAAAAACGTCCTGCATTCTTCACATTAAAAGCAGTCTACAGGCTGATAGAGGAAACCCAGAAATTCGCGGAAGGTTTAATTTTTTAGGTTACAACCTGTTCACACATTGGCAATAAAAGATGTTTATGCATGTAAAAACTTACATACAGTCTCTTTAAATCAACTAATCGAGTGTTAGTCGGCTAAAAATGTCTTTGGTCTTATGATTTCTTTTCATGAGTGCACACGATGACCCAACTCTCAAGGTTTTCTGTTGGCTTTTTGGCTTTTTGGCTGTTTGAGAACTAGAACTTAACTATTTAGGGACAAATCAGGTTCTTCTGTAGTTTGTGTCTCTTGAAGGACATCCAACCTCAGAAAACAACGTTGTTCCTCTAATGCAGCTCACTTCAGACACAGATCTGGGCCGTACAGTAGCTACTAAGGGCAGGCAGCAGACAGGGAGTCCTCTGTGTTTCTCATTCTCTCCAGAGCCCTTTATCTCTGTGAATGCTGATGAGTCACCTGAGCGTTGGATGAGCAGGCCAGATCCTGTCTCTAAAGCTTTTGTTCAACAGCGGTAGTAAATCTTCCCTCAGCCTGACAGTTTAGCCGGGCCTGCTCTAATCCCCATATGCCAGAATCACACCGTCAACATGCCTCTCCAATTACCAGTGCCTTCCTCTCATTCGATGTTTGACATCTGTGGGAAAAAAAAACAAAGTTTGTGGGAAAGAATTTAAATCATGTATTATTTTGTGTGTTCAGTAATACCTGATGCTTAAGGGTTTTACATAGAGGACAAAACAAGGGTGTGCGTAGTGTTTTGGACTTTGTTTTTGTTGTTTTCAGGGTTATTATAGTAAACTAAAACTGAAACTAAAATGAAAATAAAGTGAAAAATATGTTTAGTAAACTGAAACTACATAAAAACTATATAATTTTAGAAAAACTGAACTAAAAAATAATACAAATAAAATAAAAACGAATGCAAATTCATTTCAGTTTTTTAACTATAATATATCACTACAGAAAAAAGGAAAAGGCACGAATTTCCGTAAACTCTGGTGACATTGAACCACAGAAACTGAACGGACTTGACGTTCCAGGAGACGGCACTGTGCCACCATTGCTTCACATCGGACACGAAAGTAGCACGCAAAACATTAAATATTATGGCCATTCCTACGGAGTTCTCCTACCATGTATTTAGTATGTATATGTAGCTACATACGTCTGAGACATTATACCTGTTCCTAACTAAAACAAACTAAACTAAATATATAAAAACTAAACTAAACCTTTCTAAAAAAAACTTAAACTAAACTAAAACTAGCAAACGCACTCTGAAAACTAACTAAAACTAAAATGAAATTGGAAAGTCAAAACTAAAATAAAATAAAAACTAGGGCTGTCAATCGATAGTTAATCGCAAATTAATCGCACATTTAATATCTGTTCAAAATGTACCTTAATAAAGGGAGATTTGTCAAGTATTTAATACTCTTAACATGGGAGTGGGCAAATATGTTGCTTTATGCAAATGTATCTATATATTTATTATTGGAAATAAAATAACACACAAAGCAATTACAAATATTGTCCAGAAATCCTCACAGGTACTGCATTTAGTATAAAAATATCCTCAAATCATAACATAGCAAACTGCAGCCCAACAGACAACAACAGCTGTCAGTGTGTCAGTGTGCTGACTTGACTATGACTTGCCCCAAACTGCATATGATCATCATAAAGTGGGCATGTCTGTAAAGAGGAGACTCGTGGGTACCCATAGAACCCATTTTCATTCACATATCTTGAGGTCAGAGGTCAAGGGACCCCTTTGAAAATGGCCATGCCAGTTTTTCCTCGCCAAACTTTAGCGCAAGTTTGCAGCGCTATTTCACCTCCTTCACAACAAGTTAGTATGACATGGTTGGTACCAATGGATTCCTTAGGTTTCTAGTTCCATATGATACCAGTATCTTCACTGTAGCTTTGAGCCCGCTACAATCTCCGAAAGATTGATAGCGCTAATGCGTTACAGAAATCAGTGACGTTAAAACAAATTTGCTTTAACACGTTATTATCACGTTAACTTTGACAGCCCTAGTAAAAACTAAACCTTTCTAAAAAACTGAAACTAAAACTAGCAAACACACTCTGAAAACTAACTAAAAGCAAAACTAAAATAGAATAAAAACTAATTTGAAAATTCAAATCTGTCATAACCTTGGTTGTTTCTCAGTTCTGAATTTTCCTCTTCTATCTCCCTACAGGTTTGCCAATCAGCACATATGCCAAGTTCTGCCATCGGAAACTGCTGAAGGTGGCGATCACCGGAGGCAAAAAGGTAAGCTAAAATAACAAAGAAAAAGGAGTTAGATGTTGCATTTACACGCTATAAAACATTAGTCACTCTCGCATGATAAAAATAGGACGAATCAGTTTGAAAGTTTCAATTTGGCATCTGAGTCACCCCAGGTACCGTCACAGAGAGACATAATTACAGTCACCGGTAGAGACATAAACACAGACCCAGTCATAGTAGCGCAGCTGCAGACACCGCCATGATTAGTATCATAGTCCCTGACGTACACAGGTAGTAAATCTTCTCCCTTCCGTACCTCTCTCTCCCCTCCAGGGTCTACGTAAGCCCACGTTGGAGGAGATCGACCACAGTAGGCGGGCCATCGTCACTCCCTCCCTGTTTGGCAGCTCTCTGGAGGAGGTGATGGAGAGGCAGAGCGAGCTCTTCCCAGATAGGAAACTACCCTGGGTGCAGGTTCAGCTGTCCCAGTATGTTCTGGCTCTGGGCGGGGCACAGACGGAGGGCATCTTCAGGTGAGACCGCCAATTACGTGCCTCGACTTGAGCGGTGTGTGAGAGAGGTGGAAATTAGAAGGGGATCTTATGTACTGCATGTACTTTATTGTATGCATAGTGTGTATAAACAAATGTGTGTGTGGTCTCCCGTATCACTGTATTTCAAAGTAGGCTGTGTACAGTACACACAGCAGAACAAACAGCCCTGCTCTGCTCCTGAGACCAGCTCTGTTTAATTTGATACTTCATAATGTGTGTTTACATTACTGCTAAAGCCTACAAGCACGTGGGAACTACACGGCTGTGTGTTTGCGTAGTGTTTCCTCCAGCAAAATAACATCTTGACTTATTTAGAAAAGTGTTCCCTCCATGTGAAACTCCTACACGGGGACAGTCCGTCTGGAACAGTGTGTGTTGTCTGATTGTGTTGGGTTTTTTCTGTTTTTGTTTTGTTCCAAAGAAATACTGCAAACAAAGAACAGAGTATTTTCAGCCACCAGGCCACATTTGAAGCCAATTGGGTGTGCATGAGTAACAGATTTGCCACAGGGCATGGAGTCTGTAATGATAGGAGTAGAGCTCCCTCTTGTGGCCACTGGGTGTAACTGTGTTTTTTATTTTCAGAGTGCCTGGAGACATCGATGAAGTGAATGCGTTGAAGCTCCAGGTCGACCAGTGGAGGATCCCGGAGAATCTCTCCGACCCAAACGTTCCTGGTGAGGAAGGAAAAGGATGTATTCGGCTTGTTTGTTGTTGTTGTTTTGTAAATATGATGAATACTAAGAGTACGTTTGTCTCATTCAGCCTCTCTGATGAAGCTGTGGTATCGGGAGCTGGAGGAACCGCTCATCCCGATGAACTTCTACAAGCAGTGCGTCAGCAACTGCGACGATCCGGTGGCGGCCATCGCCGTGGTTCAGTCTCTGCCTGAGCTCAACAGGCTGGTGCTCTGCTACTTCATCCACTTCCTGCAGGTAACCAACATGTTGACAAAGATTTATGAACGCAGCCCATGCCCATAATTTACCCCAGTCAGGGTTCATATTCCACTAACACCATTATGACAATATTTGTACAAGGTTTTGCCCTTCTCTCCTTTTCTTGTCTTTAGTTTAATTTTAATGAAGATGCACCATGTTACTTTTTCACACACACACACACACACACACACACAAACACACACACCGGTTTGTAATATTGCCAACTAAAACTATTACAAAAAATATTTCAAGAATTAACATTTAAAAAAATAACTCACTCAAGGTATCTTCATACAACAGTTTGTATGAAAAGTTATTCCCCATTTTTCTTTAATTTTCTTAACGAATGTCCAGCAACTTGTGTTAATTTCTGCTCGTTGCATACATTGATTCTTTTCAAAATAAACTTCCGTCTTCACAGGAAACCATTTATTTAGGTTTAGGAAAAGATCGTGGTTTGGAATAAAATAACTCCGGAAGTGGCGTTTCTTAAGTACGAAAGTTACGTGACAAATTAACGCTGACCTCTGGTTTCACGCGGGACTCGAACTGCTGCCTCCTAGGTGTGGTGATTTTTTTTTTCACATATTTTTATTATTTTCAGAACAGTTATGTTCAACAGTTATTAGATACAGTCAGACCCCCCCCCCCGCCCCAACAAAAAAATAATAAATAAATAAAATTTAAAAAAACAGATGAAAAAGGACATTTGACATAAAATAACATACAGTGGTTAATTGTGACTGCAAAAATAAATATAAAAGAAAAGACAACACTAGGAATAGCAGATAATATCTCATAGTGTAAAGTATATTGTCCTCGGACTCTCATCGATAATGAATGGTAAAAGGTGATCATAGAAATATATTTTGCATATGAATTGATTTTGTGGGATATGTATATGAAACAGTGCATTTCTTTATGTAAATATAGCTTCAAACGGTGTATGAGAACAGCCTGACTCACTGCAGGTCAAAGGTCAGCCTTGCTCACTGCTCTCTCTCTCCTGCTTATCTCCAGGTATTCGCTCAGCCATCCAACGTGGCGATAACCAAGATGGACGTGAACAACCTGGCCATGGTGATGGCCCCCAACTGCCTCCGATGTCAATCCGACGACCCACGGATCATCTTCGAGAACACGCGCAAGGAGATGTCCTTCCTGAGAATGCTGATCGTCCACCTGGAGACCAGTTTCATCGAAGGCGTGGTGTAGACACTGTAAACCCGCAGAGCTCAGCAGCTGCAGTTACACATTTACAATCATGCATAAACACTGTTTCTGTTCAGACCACACTGGAAACTCTCGGGGTGAGATATTATACCTCTTACAACACAAGCGGTGAGAAAACAGCTCGGACTTTGGACCCTTGTTCTCACTTTGCTTTCTTACTGAGAGACAAAACACATCACCTTTTAGGTTCCACTGTGTTATTTTGATACTAAAATCAACAGTGACGGCTTTAAAGTGGCTCACTTTACTGACTGTATTTTCTAACCGCTGCATGTGAACACAGATTTAATTTCTTACTGAATAGGTAGTAATACCGTTTCACAGGACAACTGGGCTGTGTAAAGTGAGAGTCTTACAGTATTTACTTCATTCACTTGCACAGAAAGACAGCGGTGTTTGGTTTCATTCAAGTGTGTTTGTGTGTGTGCGATTGTCAGAGTGTGAACGAAAGACACAGCCTTCCTTTATCATGTACAGAAAAATAGGAAATATAAAAAAGAACTCTTGTAATGGTGTCTTATTAATAAGCTTGCCTGTGCTGTTTTGAGTCGTCGTACCGATAGCTGGTGTCTTCGCATTTCATTTTACGAGGCGCAAAAGAAGCCGCGCCGCCACAACTATTCTCACTGAGTCTTCATTTCAAAGCACAAACTGGAAGGATGTGCAGGAAGCTCTTTGTAACGGACGGTGGCGATTTTCTACGAAAATAAACTTGGAAGTGCTTCGATTTTACAACTCAAATGAAGCCGGACGAGTTTTGTAATTACAGTTTGTGTCATAGTGATGTGGGAGGTTGGTAACTCATCTGATAATACTCTTTCTCTATATATAAAAAAAGTCTTTCAGTTGGATTTGTGTTCTCTTTTGTTTGTGGTCTGTATGTTTTTTGGCTCAGGTCTTCTGATAAAACGGGTGTTGGATGTGATAACTGTACACGGCCTCCCTCACAGACGGAACATTTGATTAATATACCACAAAGATCGGAGAATGGAGTATTGTTCAACTGTCGAGCACTATGAGAATGTAGATTTAAGCTCTCCCCGATGTAAATAAATGAATGGTGTAAATAGTATTAACTCTCCTTAAGTGTATTCTAATGATCCAGGTTAAGGGTGAAGTTAAATGTTGCTGTAAAGAGCAATTAAAAAGTGTTTTTGTAATTAACATTTCTCTGCTGTAACCGCCTGCCTTTTCAACATAGGACTGATTCAAACCACTTTCCATGTGTGTGTGTGTGTGTGTGTACATGTGTGTTTGCTTCTTGTTATAATATGGAATGAGTGTCCATAAATAAAGGTTTGTTCAATTGTAGATGGAATGCCTCGTGTTTGTGTTGGCGTGTTTGACTTTTGTTTTGTTAGTGGGTCGCAGAGAGGAGACAGGAAATGAGGGGAGAGAGAGAGGGGAGGGACGACGTGCAACAAAGAGCGCTGACAGGAAGCTGCGACCACGAGATCAATGTCTTAAAATGAGTCTCTAGAGCGCATTTAATCCGCCTCTCGTAAAGACTGAAGCAAAATGAGCTCCACAAACACACAGAGGGTGGGACACAACTGAGTTTGTAGGATATTCTGACCTCTTCAATCAGTGAGATCATCGGGATGTTGTCTAAAATACTTGCAGGGGACAATCTTATTTTGCCTCAGAGTATTGTGTAGGTTTATTTGATTGGGATCGTTGAGTCATTTCAGGTGAAAATTAATGATAATTAAACAGTATTTTTGTATTTACACTTCAAATTTGGGCTCAATGAATGGCTAAACTAATGGATTATTATATATTACCAGTTTAAGGGGTCTATAAGGAGTCAAATCCCTTCAAATTCACAAAATAACAGTACATATATTCCTTAATTTGGACATTAAAATGATCTTAACTTTTCAATTAAGGTGAAAATATATTTGATAGACTATATGCATGGTTTTTTCTCTTTTTTTTCAATACTATATTTTTGTTTTTTGTTCATTTTGAAACAACAGAACAAACATTCACAAACGTCCACAATAATAACATTCTCGGTACAAAGAAACTTAACAAACCTTATATTAATATAAAATAAGCCAGTAAAAATACAGGAAAAACACATCATATACAAAACATATATAAGTAAATAAAAAGAATATACACTAGTAAAAAAAACCAAAAAAAAACAAATGTAATTAAAAAGAATAGAATAAAATAAAATCTATTTATATATACATGTATATAGATTATATGCATGGTTTAAGAGATTGTTAAGGAGTTAAAAGAAAGCCCTTAAAATTAACCAAATCAAGAAAAATATTTAATCTTAATTAAAGAATGATGTGGTATTTTTCAGTTTTTAGTAAATTTTAAGGGTGTTTACCCCCTAAACCGTGCATATAATCCATTAAATATACCTTAAAATATTACAATATATAAATGTATCCCCTTAATACCTCATTAAAAATGCCTATATACTTCATTATCAAAAATGGGGTAATAAAGTGAGTTTTTGTTTTTTTAAGGAATTTGTTTTAAGGAGGTTTTACAAGGTCTGTATTTTGCATAATACAATTGTATTGTTTTGATTCAGCAGTGCAAACTGTTTAAGTGTTCCTTGAAAGCAGAAGCAGTTACTCTTTGCATTTCTCAATCCACCAGTATTTCTCAGAAATTCCTTTTAAAAGGGTACAAAGTGTTACGCAATCAGACACAGAGAATAACAATCCATTAGTCTCCTCTAAAGCTCATCTCACGCCAGCATTCAGGAGGCTTTTCAGTCTGTTTGTCCAGAGTTATGACGGTTTTATTCCTTTGTATCTGTGACTGAACAGGTGAAAGAGTTAGCAAACAGATACCAGCCTCTCCACATCCTGTCACACGGCATCACCTTCACTCATCCAATCTGTACATATTCAACTGTTTGTCCTTTTATGCACATCGCTGCACAAAGCTGCCACCTGCGTCATCTGACACTCTCTGGTGTACCTGTCGGCCACTGGTGGACAGCTGGGCAGCCACTGTCACCATGACAACAGAGTAAGAGGACCTCTGGCCTCAGTGGACTGGAACAAGAACAAAAAGCAAATGACAGCCTATTTTTAAAAAGTACATTCAGTGACAGAGGTCATAAAAATAACAGTTTATATTTTCAAATTATCCTAACGGCACAAAAAAAACCATCAGCCTTACTCACTTTATTGTGTTTTTATGGTCCAGTGGCGGCTGGTGACTCAACAAATTGGGGAGGACAGGAGGAAAACCAACCCACGGCGTCATGTTATTTTACACTTGTTGGCTACTTATCTCCACTTTCTTTCATTATTAAACAAAAGAACATAATTCACATTCAGTACAACAATAACAAAAGAGCCAGGGGGTATATCACACTATTAAAACCTACATATAGGCCTTTTGAGTGTTGTGTTAGAAAGTGGTTTCACATATTGCTCAACATCTTTCAAGAAAACAACAAAATAAGATATTTATTGTTCAATTTATATTATTTATGAATAAAAGATTAAAAGAAAACATATCAAGTTGATTCCATTGCTGGTTTCACTACAGTATTTAGCTACATTTATTATGAGTATTTAATAGAGTTTATAGAGTCACAGTGACATTATATCATATTAGTCAATAGTTCATTCTAAGTGTTGTAGTTAAGTTTACTTTTAATGTACCAGCAGTATAGATAGATGGATGGATGGATGGATGGATGGATGGGTGGGTGGGTGGGTGGATGGATGGATGGATGGAT
>CAKAOI010027535.1:0-17443 GCA_916701655.1 Sebastiscus albofasciatus | reverse complement strand
TATATATATATAAGTTATACAAGCCGTAAATTGAGTATCACTGCGCTAGAGGCTCCACTTGTTAATCTTCAGATCTGTGTTTATCAAGGACACAGAGGCAACTGTTGAGCTAAGCCCCGAATAATAAGTCAGTTAATTTAAAAATAAAGAATTTCAAAGAAAGATGAAATATTGGCCTTTTATTTTTATTAATTTTAGCTGATAAATATCATTAATGTTTGTTTATTAAATGGCCCCTGGCCTCCTGTCATTTTGCAAAAGTGGCCCCCGGGCAAAGTAAATTTGAGTAACTCTGCTTTAACCTTTATGTATGATTTTTTTCCCTTCTTTTGCCTGTGTATGTTGCTGTGCTTACATGGTCCTTTCTTCAAACTACTAGTTTGTTCTTTCTTTCTTAAAAAAAAGTGCCTCACTGAAATTTGAAAATTTAGTAAAAATCAGTTTTACTATGGCTGATATGTGCTATGTTCTCCTTCTATGACAGGTACTAAGCTGTCAGCCCAAATGAGCATATACTGCTGTTTAGTGGAAATTATTAAGTCCATCTTGCTTATGTTACTGAAAACTGTAGAACATGTATCACTTCTAAAGGTAAGGCAAATTCAAATTTCAATCCAAATTGTTGTCTACCATATTTTCACCTGAATAAGCTGAGTAAGTAAATCTTCTATTTGGGTTGAAAATTCATGAAAATCAGAGCCTGTAACATGCACTCATTTCTGACTATAAATGCCACTGGATGCATTTTATTTTTGAGATTAATGATAAAAAGATTCAGATGCGAGGATGAATATAATCAAATTTAATCCTTCAACAATTCATTCTGAACAAAGGTTAAAGCTTTCACATCACGGTTCATAACTAAATTGCCGGACTATAGTCTGGTCACGGTAACACTGCTTGATGCAAATTTACTTTTTATGTCCTTATACTAATAATACTTTTTTATGATATGTTTGCCTGCTTTAATAAATAAATAAACGTTTAAACAAAAAGTTTTCTCTATGTGTGTTGTTTTTTTATACGTATGTGTGTGTTTGTGAGATGATAGGTTGGCCTAGGGGAAGGTCAGTAGGGAGTTGTTTTCCAGACATACGTGCATGTGCACGCGTGCACACACACACACACACACACACACATAAGTTGTATATAGACAGCGAGGAAGGTTTTACTTCAGCACACAAACACATCTACTGTACATACCATCCTCAGCACAAAAATGGGTGCCAGTCTCTCTCACTCTTTTGATCTACATCTATTATAATGATGATCATGGTCACTGCAGTATTGAATGCTGTGGAGGCGCTTTATAAACTGAAATATTAGGATACAAAGACACGTATCATGACATAAAAAAAGATAAATGAATAAGAGTGACAGGGTGAGAGAAAGTACCATAACAAGAGAGAAAGAGGAAAAGCTAGAAATCCTTGGTATTGTAAACAGAGGCTGGTCCGCAGTCATAATGTGTTGATTGATCTGCAGTCAAAATAAAAAAGGAGACACGCTTAACTCTTAACTGCTGTTTATACACAGAGTATTCAATGGAAGAAAAAAACTGTTGATGAAACACTCAATGCCATGCGTCCTTGTGGTGTGAAAAGATGGCAGCAGTTTTTCACATTTCTTTTTTTTTTCAAATCTTTTTTGAATACAGAGTACAAAGCGAAGTGAGACATCACACAAAACGAGAACGCACATCAAAAGAACATACAGTCAAACAAATGAACGAATATGAGTTTAAAAAGGACCAAGAGAAAATAAATAAACATAATAAGGGTTTACATGAGTATGGAGAAATAAATAAAGCATTTGTGTGGTTCTTCATTGGCTTAAAGACTGCAAGAGACACTGGAGTTTTGAAAGAAAAGGCAGCAAACTAGGGAGGGAATTACATTTAAAATTTAAATTTTGCCCCGCTGTGTAGGTGGAAATTTAATACCAACTGTTACAGGAAGACTTTAAGCTGCATTGTTACACAACTGAACATTGGTTGCTTCTATTTGCAGCTTTTTTTGCAGGAGTCTGACACTTTAAACTGGCACACGTAGATAGTGTTTTACCATCTTGTGCACCGCCAAGCACGAGTGAATCCGTAGCTACAGTAGTGTTAAGTGTTCCCAGGTTTACCGTGATGGATGACCTCCTGTCCTCGCCTAATGAAAACACGAATGCTCCGCTGTAATCACATCTATGAATGCAAGTGAAAATCCATAACATTTTGCTCTCGCCACCAGAACAATCAATGTCTAGCTCGAACCTTTGGTCTCCGCGTTATAAAAACAGGTCTGTTGCTGCAGGTAACAGGACAATAGGCCCGGGCCAATAAAGTGAGAAACAATATTCGGCGGCGGAGTAGGTTAAAATTGGACGGAAGATAAACTGGGAAAATAACAGGGGAGGACAGAGATAATAGAGGGAATAAAGCCGAGAGAAAGTACTGAGAAGGTGATAACGCTGCGAATAGAGGCGAGCCATCAACATAAAAATCATAAAAGAGAAAGTCAGGGGAGAGAGTTAGTTGAAAAGTCAAGTAGATGATAGAGCAATAGACTCACAAAGACAACAAAGAAGGAGGTATTACAGAATAAAGATCACATGCGCAAAGGAAGAGAAAGGATGTCACAATAAATGAAAAGAACACACAGAGTATTGAAGACGACTATGAGGGCAGGATCTTTTTTGTTGCTTTAGTTTTTACAGTGAATTACATATTACACAGCAACAGAAACAGTGTGAATTAGAACTGCAACATTGTGAATTCATTGTGCGAGCCTTGGATTGTGCACAGGGAGTCTCCAAACAACATGCTGAGACTAAAGGTATGATAACATCCTCTCTGAAGCACAGGAGCTTCTCAAGAGAAACTACACTTACTAAAGGAATCGTTTACCTCTACGCAAAGTGGGCCACTGAGATTTTGTCATAAAATAACTGTTTATAAGAAGTGGACGTAGTCACTGTGACATCACCCATTGGTTTGTGGACTGCTGTTTTGAAGCCTCGAGTTTGGCATTTTGGCTGTTGCCATCTTTTTTTTTTTTGCAACCAGAAGTGGAGGGCTGCCCCGGATACTATTTTTTGGGCTTTGAAGCTTCGGTGAGAAATATTCTAAAGTATTCGAAGCTTCGGGACCGCGCCGCTGCCACACTACTGAACACACACGCACCTCTACACATAAACAACGATATTCGTCCGAGAATAACTCAGAATAATCAATGTTGAATATGAAATAATGAATATTGTTGTGGGATTATTCCTTATTTCATGCACTATTTGGGGATTTATACAGGATAATTACTTATATGTATAAAAACAAAAAACTAAGCTGATTTGGAGGTCTATTATCATGGCAATGGTCGAAGCTTCGGAGCATTCGGGTCGGCCCTAAAGAAGTAACACCAGACGGTGGAGCTAAGCACAACTGAATGCTGGATATGACGTTTTCATATAATCAACTTGCATGAACTGAAAACACACTGTGAAAGGGTTCTGAGACAAAAACACGGACAACTCCCAGACCAGACAACGCCGTGGTAGCGACCTGTCAATCACAAGGTAGCCACGCCCTAAAGCATCCCCTGCTTTATGGTCTATTTGACTCAAAATGGGACCATAATTTACTAAATGAACATCATGCTGTATTGAAGAAGACGTGAAACTAGCGATTGAGACCATAAACTCATGTTTACAATGTTTACTGAGGTAATAAATCAGGTGAGAAGTAGGCTCATTTTCTCATAGACTTCTATACAATCAGAGGAGTCGGCCCCCTGCTGGCTATTAGAAAGAATGAAAGTTTAAGGCACTTCCACATTGGCTTCACTTTTCAGACACCGGAGTTGCCCACTGGTTTTTGCACAAGAGATGGGAATTAGTCAGACAGGGATCTAAACAATCTTATTCACAATCACGTCACGTCATGTACGTTGTACATGATCATGAAATGTTGTCAAGCTATCATGGACATGATATCGTTGGGGATGACTGGTGAGTGCAATAAACCTCTAACACATGCAGGTTGGGCTAATTCAACAGCGAGACACTGAAGAGGATGAATAACTTCTCTGCATCCTCAGCACAAGCTGTAGGCGAAAAGAACAATAAGCCAGTATGCAGCTTACACAAAACTCTGAAGTCATGTCTGCGTGTGTACGTGAACACTTTGTTTGTGCCTGGGTGCTCATTTTTGTGTGGGTGCATTTGTGTGAATGTACAACAACTAAACAGATCCTTGGGCTGTTATGTTACCTTCAACGAAACACTATTCAGGAGATTATACAAAGTCTTCAATGTCTCAACAAGAAGCAACACAAGCACATGCCTAGACAATGACAAAGAGATACCGGTAGTTATACAGATAAGTACACACACACACATGCTCCCAAAATAAAAGTGCTCTGCTATTGGAAGTTAATACAGCATAGCTTATTGTCCTGTTGGATGACTGGGCTGCTGCCAAAGACACTTTGTCACTCATTTTGTTTGCAGGCTCATGAGACCTCGTATCTCCAGTGTAGCCTTTTATATCTCTATTTAAAGAGTTGCTTTTCCTCCGACCGGCGTATACCATTTTTGAAGGGATAAAAGATGTATTGTTACAGAATAGACTTTTTTTTTTTACAGGAGACATTTTAACTTGATATAGCAGGAAAAGCACAGGTGGGGCTAATAGAATGAATGAAGGCTCTGTTCCATTTGGACGCCTTACAAGAGAAGAAAAAGTAAGTACAGAAAAAATTAAAAAAAATGATAGTAATAGTAGTAGTAGAAAAACAATAAAAATAATAATAGACAAATAAAAAATATAAAAAATAAATAAAATAATAAAATAATATCTATTTAATAATAATAAAAAAAACAAAAAATAAGAAAAGGTAAAAAAACAACAACAATAATAATAATAATAATAATAATAATAGTAATAATAATAATAATAATAATAATGATAATAATAATAATAATAAGTACGTAGGGTTGCAATTAACGATCACCTTAGTTATTGATTAATCTGACGATTATTCTCTTGATCAGTCGTTTAATTTCTTTAATGCATGAACGCAATCGATCTTTCTGATGTTGCAGCTGGCTCAGTTTTAAAGCTACAGTGAAGATACAATATGGAATCCATTGATACCAACCATGTCATACTAGTTTGTCGCAAAAAAGGTTAAATAATGCTCCAAACTTGTGCTACATTTTGGCAAGGAAAAAACTGTCATGGCTATTTTCAAAGGAGTCCCTTGAACTCTGACCTCAAGATATGTGAATGAAAATGGGTTCTATGGGTACCCACAAGTCTCTCCTTTACAGTCCAGTCCAGTTACTGGACAATATTTGTCATTGTTTTGTGTTGTTTATTGATTTCCAATAATAAATATACACATACATACATTTGCATAAAGCAAGCACATTAGCCCACTCCAATGTTGATAAGAGTATTAAATACTTTACAAATCACCCTTTAAGGTACATTTTGAACAGATAAAAATATGTGATTAATTTGCGATTAATCGCGATTAATCATGTACAATCATGCGGTTAATCACAATTAAATATTTTAATCGATTGACAACCCTAGTCATAAGACAGTGAAACATATCCATCCAGCCTCGTCCAAGGTGACATCCTCAGACGCCCCGTAGCTCCGTGTTTTCATGCTATGAAATAGATCTGAAAATCCACAGTATGCTACCTGTTCAGCACCAAACAGCAGACAGACACAGGTATCGACTAACTGGTGAGCCAGATATTTCCCTTAAGAGCTGGTGGATACCAAACCAGAGCTAAACAGAGAGTGGGCACAAACAGGACTACAAATGAAAGATGATGTTGCTCCGTAACTGCTAAGTTTGCCATATCAACTTATTAAATGGTGATAATAATGTCAGTGTTGTGTTCACAACTTGTTTCTGCTGCAGAACATCATCACCTGCAGGTTTTAGCTTAAATGACAGCAGCATTGTAAAAACGAGATGCATTGCCTTTTAAATTCATAATAAAAAATACTAACTGTTCGGATACTATCTTTACCTCTAGGCCTTTTTCATGAAAGCCATTTAGACGTACCAAGAAAAGCCCAGGTGTACAGTATATAATAACATTAACGATGGATGAATTTCATTTAGCTATCTCAGTTTCAGGGTCCTGGTATTATGCATGCTGGCTCACTGTCACAGCTCACTGGGACACCTGAACAGCACAGAGCCATCGTTAATGTTATTAGTAACACCTCTGCTTTTATGGCAAGTCAAATGTCTGCTGTGAATGGAATCACTAGCAGTTTCAAACTACTGCATGTATATGAGTGAATATGTTTCTTGTAGTGTAAGTGAGAAATGGTATTGTCTCATGCGCATTTAGATAATAATGTTGTTACCACTCTAATCCTGTGTGTGTGTGTGTGTGTGTGTGTGTGTGTGTGGTTAGTTTCAGTGGCCATGTCAGTGTGATTTTCTTTCATATTTTTTTCATTACAGGGATTGCCTATCAGCCTCCACAGAGGGACCTTGGTGTTGTGTAAATGGAACCTGGCCCACTGCAGTCCTGGCATTGGCAGCGGAGACACAGAGAGAGAGAGAAATAAAGAGAGGGGGTGGCGGTGCAAGGACGAAAACAAAGAAAAAACGTATCTGGCATTAAGGAAGAGACAGGAAGCGATATTTCTGTTGTGTCTTGACTTGAGTCAAGTAGTTTAACATGCTACTTTTAGGGCCTTGGCATGCTGGCGTTGAGAGAAGCATGGAGGACAGATGGAGAAGGAAATGGGGCAGTGGGAACAAACTGAGGAAATAAGAAACAATGACAATGAAAGGGAAATAAAGAGAGAATGGCTGGCATTGCAATGTGGCACCCCATCAGTGGAGCTGCAGGGAACAGTTCCTCCAACAGTTTTGCCTGTCCATTCTAAACAAACAAGCCTATTAAGGACCATTAGTAACCGCAGCCTTTAAGTCGGCGGCAATTCAGTAGCACTTTTGCTTCTTATACAGCGAACTCACTTGGGGGCACAAAGTGTTTGACACAATAGCCAATCATTTTTCCGGTGAGGACCAAGAATGACCAAGCAAGAATATAAAGAACAAGAAGAGTAAAAAACAAGTTTTCAATTTAAGCAAGATGAGCTCCTATTCCACATATTCACTGTCCTTAAACATACAGTATATTTTAAAAGAAAAATGTAACTAATTTCAAACTTAAAGGTGCAGTGTGTAGGATTTGGCAGCATCTAGCGGTGTGGTTGCAGATTGCAACCAACTGAATACCCCTGCGCTCACTCCTCCCTTTCCAAGACTGCGGGAATGTGACCCACCGAGTGTAAAACTGTAGTAGCGCCGTTCGCCTCACTCAGAGGCCATCCTTCCCATAATAACACGACTTTAGGAGTAACGGAAGTCAGACGGCGGCTATCGGTACCACGGTTTTGCACTCTGCAGCTCACATTACCGCAGTTTCACAAGCGTGTCGGAGAACTAATGTGGCCTTCAGGTAACATAAAAATGTGAAAGGCTGTCCGTTGGTCCGTTCTGGGCTTCTGTAGAAACATGGTGGAGCAACATGGCGGACTCTGTGAAGAGGACCTGCTCCCTATGTAGATATGAAGGGCTCATTCTAAGCTAACGAAAACACAACGATTCTTAGTTTCAGGTGATTATACACTAATGAAAACATAGTTATGAATAATAAATTCCATTTCTGCTAAGAGATCCCCCTAAATGTAACACACTGGTCATTTATGTACAAAAAGAACATTTCATGTCTATAATAAAAACTTCAGTCAACACCCCTCTATCTTTCTCCCATCTACACCAATGTGTTTCAGCTGTTACACTTAACTCTCGCTTTAACGGCAGTGGAGATTGAGAGAACAAATGAGTGTTAGGAGGGTGTAAGATTGCCCAAAACACTGATCAACACTGTGAACTACTAGCTTACTAACACTAGTAGTGCTTCTACTGCTAGAAGAAAGTAGAAAGAGGGGAAGTGAATGTGACGTTTCCTCGTAGATCAGGGACACCATCGATTTTTTGGGGATCTAAAGGACAGACTTGCTGGATTTTCACTGAAAAAGGAATATAACTTGTTGGAATCGATACTATACTCTGGGGCCAGGATGAATTGATAGTGTGATAAATGACTACAAATAATTAACTAACTCACAAAAGTGGATTTAGTGTGAAGTCACTCAACCTTTAAATAGATTTGTGTGTGTGTTTCTACACTGCTTTATCTGGACTGACCAAAATACTTTTCAACATGTCTGTCCTCTGCATTCTACCTGAAACTCTGCCTTCAGGCTGTCCAGGAACAGCATCAAAATCTTGGTCCAGATGTCAAAAAGCCTTGACGTAGACGGAGCCACCAAACTGAGGTGCTGGTCACGGTCTCCTGAATTGCATGTGTAGCTTTGTGTCAGGCAACAGCTGACATCTTAGCTATGCCAAGAGCCACTTTTGGCAGGACTGTGAAGGGAATGACGGCTATCCTCCGAGGAGAATTTCACTTTCTCAGGCCAGAGGGGATGGGGGACAAGCTTTGCTCGCCTGTGTTGGCCCAGGGGAATTGAGGTCCGCAGTCTGGTACCACATCAGGATTCTCCCTCGGGCAGAACAACAGAAGAAATGCCATGTGAACCCTCGGTGCTACACCGCAGGGTGTCTGTGATGCCAGAGGTGCATTGCCAGGTGTTTACATTACCAATGCAGCATCCGTGCAGGACACATTTGTCCTCTGCAGGTCCCCTTTGACAAAAAAGGGCCTGTATCCACCAGATGCCTTTATTTTTTTCTGTAAGGAGCCTGTGAAGAAACCCACACCTGCAGCATCCTGTTTCAGTCATGACCCGACTGTCAGCCTGTAGGAGGTAAGAACTCTCCCTGTCAAAACACACTCAACCTCAGGAGACATGGTGAACTGTGCATTGGTCATTTTGCTTTTAAAACACTAATATTAATTAGGTGTGTAATGATACGTTTTTACAACGATATGATACGTGTCACTTTCCATGGTCCTGATACGATTCGAGCACGTTATTTGGCTCATCTAGAGCAATACGATATGATACGATTCAATGACTTGAAATTGATACAGTCACTTCTTTTTGCCAAAACTTCAATCAGTGCGACTGTGAAATAAATACCTGGATACTGGACAGTGCAGGTCAGGAATCCTCAAAGTTTTTCTTGTAAGGGAATCAGGGATAAATGAATTATGGATATAAGCAAGTAAGTGATTAATGGCAAATAGTTCTAGAGTTACCTGGGCTTTCGGTGTTAGCAATCTTGTGGCGTCGGTGCGAAAGATTGATTGTGTTGCCGTTGTATTTTATCTGGCTTTTACATATTCTGCAAACAGCGTGCGATTTATCAAGAACATCTCCCTTTTTTGCAAAAGCCAAAATGTTCCACCCCCTGGACCTTAAACGCGGCTTGAAAATCCCTCGCTCGTCTGGCTCTTCCCCGCCATCAGCCACGCTTTGTTTTGTTGTCGTCATTCTGAGAATGGCGCTGCTGGCGAATGTCAATGGCGTCATACGCAGAGAGAGTGAAAAGTAGTAACATTTAACATTTCTTTATGATTAAAAGTGCTAAAAATACATCCATATACCATTTGTTGTGCGTAAATACAAGGTGCAAATTCTTAGTATGGTTACAATACATTATTTACCTTGCAAATCAATTTTAGAAGGATATACGTCCCCGTAAAGGACAACTTGCAGAATACCCATCGATGTAGTTGGATAGTAGGAATTTAAATCGATACATTGATGTAGTAGATGAATCATTACACCCCTAATATTAACTCTTTACCGGCATTTTAATAAGCAGGCCAAGCTGAAGCTTGTTACAAATAACACCATGCCATGGAGGAGCATCATTTATCTTTGGCAATCATCTCTCTGAGGGCGGTGGATATCCAGCCTCTGTTTGCGCCTAAGGTGACAGAAGCGTGCTGCATCCTCCACAATGTCTATGCAGCAGAAGGTGATGGAGGAGGAGGAAGGCCCAAGACGATGCGGATGAGAATGAGCTGTCAGGAAACGGTTCCTGAGCAACAGCATGCATGTCCACTCCTGCAGAAGTGCTTGCACGCCTGAGTCAGCATGATACATCTAGAGGGCAAACTCTTCCAGATGTCCATTATCACTCTTCCATTAGATGGTTACTGTACACTCAATGTTCACGTTCAGTTCTACCCGCAATCCAAGATTTGAATCTCTTATGCACTCAGTACTATACATCACTATGAGACTCTGCTGATAATGTAAACAGATCAGAACCGCTTAACAAAATCCTGCATAGAGCTCCCCAGAGTTCAGGGCTGACCCCGTTACATACATTAATTTCTTATACCCACACCCAGCATACAGAACACAAACACACTGTAGGATACCAAAGGTAATGAAAATATTAATTACATAATTAGGAGCAGGGGCCACTCTCTGGCTTCAGTTAAGCCTTAGTTGTCCTTGGATTGTTGTCGTACAAGGCCTCTTGATTAATGGAATAATCAATCTCCCTTGAAGAAGGAAAGCCTTTACTTCTTTGAAGACGAAAGGGGAGGAAATCAACTTTACACTATGCAGTCCAGAACATCCCATTAAAATCCAACTGTGTTTAGCTGTGATGATTTGAGACGTGATGAAGGAGTCCAACAAATAAAGTTGGCCCGGTTCAGCCATTGGCCATTTCATTCAAATCCATCACGAATTTTTGGAGTAATTGTGGTCACAGACAAACAAACAAACCCAACAAACAAACAAACCAACAAACAAACAAACCAACAAACCAACAAACCAACAAACAAACAAACAAACCCAACAAACCAACAAACCAACAAACCAACAAACCAACAAACAAACAAACAAACCCAACAAACCAACAAACCAACAAACCAACAAACAAACAAACAAACCCAACAAACCAACAAACCAACAAACCAACAAACCAACAAACAAACAAACCAACCAACAAACCAACAAACCAACAAACAAACAAACAAACCAACAAACCAACAAACAAACAAAACAAACAAACCAACAAACCAACAAACCAACGCCGGTGACAACATAACCTCCTTCCTAGGCCTTTGGCCTTGGTGGAGGTAATGATTGTCCAACTCCCTGTTGATTTTATTTATTATATATTCACTTTAATGCACTTCACAAAGCATCGCACTGCAAAAAGGGGTGAAAATTAGCGTTGGGGCTGATAAATACTCATGACTACTGCAGAGTCATTTGTCACTGGAATGAATGCTGATTGCAACCTTTCCCACTCAAGACAAAACCGATATGTTAGTGGGTGTTAGTGGGGTTTTTTGTCCAGTGGGAAAGGGGCTTTAGAATGATTAGACCATTTATCAGTGTTTTGTCTACTGTATCCACTAATGAGGTGTCACTACTTTAGACTAATCACACAGTATACTGAACCCTATAAAGTGTGTGTATGCGTGTGCATGTGTGTGTGATTTCACGTGTGTGTTTGGCTGGTCTTCAAAAGCGAGAGGATTTGGCTGAAGGATAGAGACCCCTCTGTATCTTGCTGTGCCTGTCTGTCTGTCTGTCCCTCTCTTTGTGTGTCTGTCCTTTCCTCTTTCACCTCCACTCTTTTTGCTGATGGAAAGAAAACAAATCCGTTCCTCTTTTGTTGACTAATCTCTTCCACTCAATAACATCTGCTTTCTGAACTACAGTACATTAACCTCTGCTTTACAGTTGTCTGCCATCAATAATTCAGCTTTGTGTATACAATGTGTATAAATAATACAAGAGAATGATATAGATTGTGTTAATTTGAATGGTATTTTTTTTACATGGCAGTATTTCTACTTTCATTAAGTCAAAAGTTGTTCTTTTTTAAATTTGCAGTTGCAGCACAAACGTACACAATCACACTTCTCGCTCTAATAACACTGCTGTATGCATAGGTGTCATGTGTGCAGGTTCCAAAACACAGAAGTGTTCAATTAGCGTGGCTGCTTCATTAGGAGATCATTACACTGAGACGCCTCTGGTCTCTTGTCATTTTTTCTCCTGTCAACTCTCTTCCTTTCTACAACTCAGACACGTACTTACTTCCTCCAGTCACTGTCAATCCAAATCGTTTCCCTCTCACTGTACAGTGCTTACCTCTACAGTAAAAGGTCTCCTGTGAGTCTTGACACTGATGTAGCATCAAGTTACTTGTTTTAGCTGAACTCACTTGCTGCAAGGTGTGATTTCTATTCTCTACCAGTTCATACAATGACACCTACTCTGAAAAAAGTGATTATTAGTATTAGGGGTGGATATACAATATATAGATACAATATTATCACGGTAAGATCTTATTACGATTTTGAACATTTTGCGGTATGCTGAGTATTGCAATAAGATATATTGCGATATATTACCTTTATTCAACTGAAAATTACACAGTTTATCAACATCTGTTTTATCTAATAAGATACAGTTTTCACTCTGTTCATCTCAGAGTTTTCATTCACATATCGTGAGTTCAGAGGTCAAGTGGCCCCTTTGAAAATGGCCAATGTTCCTGAAAGTGAGACTCCATTCAGTAGACTTTAAAATTCAACCAGAAAGCTAAAAAATTAAAACGGCTAATAGCCTTCGTAGAGCGGCAAACTTTGGTGATTATTCCATTTGGGTTAATTTTTAAAAAGTATGATTAATGCAACCCCATTGACCCCTATAAAGAAATTAAATGAAATGATTGGGATCAACTTCAACATGGAAGTGATTCATAAAGGTAGGATAAATGACTATTAGCAGAAGTCACTGCCCCTCTTATGACAGAAATACCACTTAAGCTTAACGCGGAGCATCTTGTAGTCCCGAGATGAGACCAGCCGTGAATGCACATTGTATTTCCATTTTGCAGAGCACTTGGAACTCTACACCATCCAAAGAGTAGCTACATACCAGACCATATAAATAAATACGTGAATAAACAAACACACTGAGCCTCTGGCATAATATGTGCTTAGCCCCCACTGCTGATGACATCTGAAGTGATAACATGAAGAGAAAATCATACGGAGGGAAAATGAATATATAAATTACAAATCAGAGCGTTATTTTATAAAATAGGCAGGAGCGAAAACGCATCATGCTCCCCTCTGTGTGTGATAAACCACAGACTTCAATCATCTTCAATTACACTCTTCAGTAAATGCATACAGTCATGCTATATAGCAATTATTCTATAAGCATATGACCTAATTTACATGTTATAGCACAGCCACTTTGTTGCATTTTGTTGCTAGTAAATGCATTCCTTGTGTTGTATGTTGTAGGCTTCAGAGTGTACTCCACTAATTATATCCACACATATGCATGGACTTGTTTTTTTGGCCCAGATTCTTACACAGTATAAACTTGAAAGCTGCTCTATACTTTTTCCTTAAGACACCAATGATCTAGAAAAAAAAACAACAACATTATTTTCTTCTTCTTCTATCACAAACTCGCTATCAAGAAACATGATGTGACAAAAATAATTCTTACCATGCATGTGTTTGCTATTGTGAGAAATACATGACTTTATGATAATAAAATGATCTCTTAAAGGTCTTATTGATAACATATTTATGTAGACGAATATAAATAATTTTATAAATAATACATCCACAGGGCCTTTAGAATGGTGTCGAATAAAAGTATGACTTTTCCAGAAAAAAGTGATTATGATTGTGAATTAATCATTTTAAAAAATGTTGGCAGGTCCAGAATGAATGTTTTGTTTATCTCTGTGGAAGATTTCTGACGTTTGGTTCCCACTTCTAACAAGGCTTGTGCGCCAATAGTGAAACGACGTTGGTATCACGTGATATCTCTGGGTCATCAGTTAGTGTGAAAAAAACAGATAAATGGCTGAGATTGACGGTAAGTGCCCGGCAACGACTTGTTGTGAAGTAAATGCAACAGAACGGGGGAGGGAGAATGTGACATCTAGTGGCTGAATGTTAACAATGTTATCAGTAGCACCTAAAAAACTCAAGACAACTGACTTCTTAACAAGCTGCATATCCTTTTTTCCCTCTATATTAATATCACCTATCCCTTTATGTGTTATTTTTAGCGCTTGTATTCTCTAGTTCATGTGATATTTTATTGCTCGTTGAGCAGTTTTAACAAGTTCAATGTAAATTCTATAATTCACCTGACCTGCGAGTGACCCGAACAGCTTGAGATTCGTCGACAAGTCAGGTTCTCATGCTTTGAATCTCTGTAGCAAAAATAATTCTGTAGATTAAGAAGGAATCTTAATCTCATGATAGGGGAATCAAACTAATTACTTTCCCTCTCTTCATATCTCTATGTGTTTTTCTTTCTCTCTACTACCAGAAGTGAAGATTGTTCTCATTGCAGCCTCCTCTCTCTCCCTCTCACTGAGCTAGCGTGCCACAGACTGTGAAGTAAGACATTAAGCGATCTGATTGTTGTCAATACGTTTGTCTGTCCTCTCTTCTTTCCTCTCTATTTGTCCTTTATTTCCCCCCGCTGCATGCGTAGACCTCTCTCTGTCTCGGCAGGGCTCCGCTATCAGCGGTGGTTTGATGTTTATTTTCCTATGTAGATGTTCTCTTCCGCTGCTAATTCATCACAACATGATATTTTGAGTGTCCTCTTTAAAGTTGATTTGCACGCGTATCATAAAGCTTGGTGATAAAACTGTAATGTCACAGAGAGCATACACCATTACATCTACTATTGCAGCATCTGGGAAACGCTGAGACCTCTCATTTCCTTAAGCATCAGCTTTTCAGTGATTCAGGAGAAGCTGCGACATTTCTTCCAAATTAAACCGATTTTAAATTCATGTCATGGTCACCCGGCTCATTACACATATGGTATGTTCACATTATTCTGATGATACCAAAGTGTCACTGCCTCCTCCATCTTCCTATTATGTGACGAGTGGCTGCAAGGCTGACAAATACGCAGCTGCTTAGGGAAAACAGGTTATAAGGCAGGAGAACGCGTTTATATGCACTGTGATAACCTGGGTACTGGAAAACTACGCTGTCTGGATTCTCCCCTATGTTTTTTAACCAAGACTGGCACATATACGCATACGTTTCCTGATGATATATTATGCTGCAACCCAAAAGTTTTTTTTTTATTGTTGGTGGTAGCATTGACTCTGAGTAAGCGGACAGGGTCTGTAGTGAGAGAGCTCACTGTTTTTCCGTATGTGAACGTGGCTAAACTTTTGAAACTGATTTATTTATTTACTCGTGCTGATTAGTTTCTCTTTCAGGGCTTTGAATTGAATTGTTTTTACGAGTCATCCAGCAGCACTGCTTACAGAGCTGTAATTCCGATGTCTCAAAGGTGTAGTCCAGTGATTTTGTATTGTGTGCAGCAAAAATGGATAAATCCTGATTCCTGATTTATGTCTCCAGTATAGGTTAAACTCAAGCGGCACCATCTGGTGCTGAGAAATGAAGCCGATGCTTTAGTGCCAAAAACTGCAGATCCTCAAATTGCCACTTGAGGCTTGCTCCAAAAGCGAGTCAATCCCCATAGAACTCCATGATAAAATGGCCAAATTGACATCAGAAATAAACATATTTATAGCCTGGTTTTGGTCTCTAGAGCTAATATCTCTGTTTATAACAACTGTACAGGGGGGTAGATTCTTATACAACTCACCCATTTAAATTATATTAAGACTTAAAGTTAGGCACAATTGAAGGTATGGCCTAGGGATGTTAATATTTAACCATTTAATTGTTAACCGACTTTAAGAATATTTACCGATTAAATGCTATCAGTTAAACGGTCCAAAGAATATTAAAAATTAAATAAAAAGCTGAGCAAAACTCAGAGCAGAGAACTTTAAAGAGAATAGCTGGTCCACCTTAACAGCCCACCTTAAGCTCCAAAGACCATTCACCTCCATTTTTGGATTAGCCGGGAGTCAGGCTGTGTCGTCACTGACAAGATGGAGACGGCCGGAACCATCCACTTTGAGCTTTACAACGGCTTTCCAGAAACCTATGGGTGACGTCCGTATTTTATACAGTCTAACCTCAAAAAACACTGCATCCTACATTTCCCATAATGCAACTCAATGCCATCTTTCATCATTCATTGTAATGCAGGATTTCTGTTTGTAGTCTCCAAGCCCAAGCTGACATAACCCTGATGGCATCACTATGACATCACCAGGGTTATTTTTTAAAACTTTGGAAAGCTCCGTCCAGAGCCACACAGTCACAGACATTACACAACTGTTTGAACAGGCTCTGAAAAACTCCTTGTGATGAGTAAACTGAACGTCATTTTTAAAATTAGTGCCTTTAAGACATTGGCGCATGTGCACATGTAAAAACCCCTTTGAAACCAGATCAAAAAATATTGTTTTGCCAGCAGAGATCTATTTTAAGTGTTTTTTTTTCTCTTAATCCCTTACCCCAGCCAGTTCAGGAAACCAGGATTCTTGTTTACATGACTTTAAAATAAATTAGGTTACTGCAAAAAAAAAAAAAAATCCTGCAATAACTTGATAATTCTCAAATGTGCTGATTGTCAGCGCACAATATTCTGTCTGGGGTTTGTTCCACCTGTGTTTGGGCGGGCGCTGCTGTTTGCTACCCACAGGTGCATTATGAATGCTATTATCTGTCCGTGTCGACCCATCCTGTCTTCCACATGCTGGGGAATGCCACTGTGAGCCTGACAAAGAATTAAGCAGGTAGAAACAAAGATGGAACACAACCTTCAGGTCCTCATTTGTTTGCACAACACACCTTTATTTCACAATGTACCCGAAACCCCACGACTTGCCACAAGCCAAACACAGCATCTATCATTACGGAAACAAAGTGGGATGCATGTTGTGCATCCTGAGTTTGATACATAAGGTTTTTAAAAGCTGTTTTCTGTGGAACTGGTGGTCCTTGGTAATACACATGATCTTGAAACAGAGATGTAGTTTGTCATATCTATAGACAGTCAGCTTCATTTCAGTTAGTTTTACGCAAATTTGTTTTAATGCCACTAATTTCTTTAACGCATTACCGCAATCGATATTTGGGAGGTTGTAGTGGGCTCAGGTTTAAAGCTAGAGTGAAAATACTGGTATCATGAGAGACTGGAAAACCTAAGGAATCCATTAACCCAAGGTACCAATCATGTCATACTAACTTGTCAGGAAGGAGGCTAAATAACGCTCCAAACATACGCTACATTTTGGCTAGGAAAAACTGTCATGGCCATTTTCAAAGGGGTCCCTTGACTTCTGACCTCAAGATATGTGAATGAAAATGGGTTCCATGGGTACCCACGAGTCTCCCCTTTTTTTTGGGGACTTTTTTACCGGATATTTTTCAGATTTTTTTTAATTGGACATTTTTCAGACATTTGTTTCGGACATTTTTCAGACTTTTTTATCGGACAGTTTTCAGACTTTTTTTTTTTTTTTTTACATTTTTC
>CAKAOI010027534.1:0-10443 GCA_916701655.1 Sebastiscus albofasciatus | reverse complement strand
CTGGATTACAAAGCAGACCTCAAGGTCTCAGGCCTCCAAAGGCCCTCAGAAACATTTTAATTTGATTAATTGTAACTTTGTCGAGGAACATGGCGATCTGCACCACTAAAGCAGAATATCAAAGGACATGCTGAGATCCTGGGTTTTCTCCGGGTGCTCCGGTTTCCTCCCACAGTCCAAAGACATGCAAGTTAGGTTAATTGTTGACTCTAAATTGCCCGTAGGTGTGAATGTGAGCGTGAATGGTTGTCTGTCTCTATGTGTCAGCCCTGCGATGGACTGGCGACCTGTCCAGGGTGTACCCCGCCTTCGCCCAATGTCGGCTGGGATCGGCTCCAGCCCCCCCGCGACCCCTAACGGGATAAGCGGTTGCAGATGAGAGAGAGATGCTGAGATCCTGTAAGTGGGTCCTGTCCTGTCTCGATCCTTTTAAGGCCTGCGTTATTTCAGCAATTTGGCTGACAAGGTGCAGTTTTCTGAATTGCTTTGTATTTAATCACCAAACAACAAACCAGGAACCATGTATTAGAGGAAAAATGTTCACAGTGTACACAGAGAGGGTTAGCTGGGGCCCAGCAGCTGAAACACAGGTTGAAGTGTGTCTAACATAGTACCGTGTATTTACAGTATGGTCTGTATGTTGTATAAGCTAAAACAAATATTAACCTTACTAGTTTAGAAATTGTCTATAATTGTACAAACAAAAAAAATATTTCCAGGTTCATAATGTCTCCAATCTTCCTCTTTGCTGCTGTGCTAACAGTTAAAATTCAATAGATTTTAGAAGACTGAATAAAGAAATAAATAGACTGTACAACAGTTTGTGGAAGCTGCTCTTTATTTGTAAAAGAAAGAAAAGACTTCAGTCATTGTCTGCTACACGTTCTAATTACATAAAGAAAATATCTGCGGAGACAAACGCAGAGAATATCCTGAATCAAACTTAGGTAGAGTCAAATTTGATTGAATTGCTTTCATATTTCATACATCTTTCACTTTTTGAACTCAAAGAACAGTCAGTTTTTTTTTTTATATACACACAGAGCAGCCGATCAACAGTGCTCCTCCACTCCACCCTGGTCCTCTGGATCTTTTATACAATTAATTTACATCAAATCTGTGACCCTTTTTTTCTCCCGTTAGCGTAGCGACAGCTAACCGACAAGCAGACACACTCCGTCCTCTCAACCCCCCCCCCCCCCGCCCACACCCCCACCCACCCGCTCCCACTCCCGCTGAGGAACTGTAGTGTGGAAAGATGTGTGCAACATGAAGACAACTCTTTCACATTCAGAGTAAAGGCAGCCTTGAATACGGTCAGTGAGTCAATGGCATGCCAAGCTTAAAGCAAATGGAGCCCACCACCCAGTGCGACGCTTCAGATTCGTGGATGAAGTGTTGTTCAACTAGACAGGAAACTGATCCATTGCAGAAAACCCTAGGCACAGAATCGACTATATACTGGTAACTGACTCATACTCTAACCCCTGCACTTTAAGTACAATGGAGATTGTGAAATCTTTCATCTAGTAAAAAAGTTTCTTAACACAAAACTCGTAGAATATTTAGTGCTCTATCATTCCGCTTAATAGGTGTAATTTTTATATAATAGCTATTTTTTAACTCTACCTCTCAATGATAGTCTGAGATCCTTGTTTAATGCTGAAGCACTCCCACAGGTGTTCAATGTACTGTAGATTTTACATTATTTTTTTCCCCCAATCTTAAACCAATAATCATAAATAAATACAAACAACACACAAGGAATGTCTACTGTAAACACGGTAAAAAAGACAAAAACTAAACAGGTGTAAACGCCATTAGCATCACTACTTAGTGACAGTTAAATAACTGTAAAGGGTGGGTGACTGATGATCGGATCAAGAAAGGGAAGGACCGCTCTCCTTTTTTTTCTCCTTCCGCCCCCTCCCCCGCTGAACATCAAGCCTTTACATCCAACCACAGCATTTCCAAATACATAACATCAAAGTTTCTCAGCACCCATATCTATCTTTACAGATTACACTGTAAAATGGATAAGGAGTCCTCTTTAAGGGGGGGGTTTAGACAGCAGCATCACTCGACGTCTCGGACAAGTTACAGAATAATGGGTGTGAGCTATCGCCAAACGTCATTTGGACATGGTTACCATGGTTTCTGACAGTCGCTGCACCATTGTGTTCTTGACATGTCTGTATTTGGGGGTGTGTGAATGTTTCTCTGAAGAGTTAGACTGCAACGAGGACAAAGCTTTGCTGCTAAGTGCTTCTTCTTCCGAGAGACACTTTTTTCTTCAAATTACATGAACTGCATCTGCAAGAAAGGCGACGGACCATATTAGTGAAAGGCTAAAAATGTGAATAGAAATTATTAATAAGTCAATTGACTGTTCGCTAATCCCTTCCCCGGGACAGCGTCGTCCAATCATAGCCTTAGCAACCGTAACTAGGCACAGCAGGTCTGTCAAGCTTTGAATTTATGTTGAAATGGTGTTCATGGGCAGGTCCTGTTCCTTTTTATGGAGGACAGAACCTGCCAAAACTAAAAATAAATAAATAAATAAATAAGTGACTCAATAAATAAATAAATAAATGCAGTCATTAAATGTAACAAAAATAATATTGAAAATAAATGTAGCCATTAAGATTAATTAATAAAATGTGACAAAAATGTATATATCTGATTTGATTTGCTTCTTTATGTGTCTTTGTATTAATTCCCTTATTTATTTACTCTTCTGTTTAATTTTCTTTCTTATTTATTTATGCATTTAATTTTTAAATCCATGTATTTTTTAAATGTATTTTTTATTATTATCTGAGGTAACGTAAGCCACAATAGCTGGCATGTCAGGCTGACTAGCTTACCACTAACAGCAGCAAACAAGCGTTACTGTCAAGGCCAAGGAGCAACTCATTAGCTGACGACAGTAGTTAGCTGGAGGCTATCAGAATGTAGGCTACTGTTAGCTGCCCCGTCCTGCTCTACTGGATTTGAGGAAGTTTACACTCCAGCCAGCGTTAGTAAGTTCGCGATACATTTGTCAAACACATTGGTTAGTTCTCCTAAAAGCCTTAACAGTCTGCATCAATTTTTCCTCTTCATACCTTACAGGACTAACTAGCTCTTTTTTACATCGATCATCAGGATGCAGACTTCTAAATTATAGATCCTGCTATAGACCAGACCGCCAAGGCCACGCCCCCCTGCTTTGGGGGACAGTAAACCGAAGTCCGCATAGACGTTAATGCAATTTGACGTGTTTGGATCATAACTTTGACAAGTTTGTATGCATTCATCTTTCATCTCGTTAAATTAGTTTTATACATGTCTAATAATTATTTCGTGACCGTGCCTGAACCCTGAGTGTTCGCGATACCTTAATAAATTAAAGTTGATTGCCGTCATGCCCCCGTCTTATCCCGTCCAAGTGGATGAATGACCCAACACAGTGGCGACACTGTTTTTACTATAAAGCTACATATTTGATTGAATCACCAGGTATCGTTAGGCTTAGTGCTGTCTGTAAATAATCCACCTGTTAATAGCCAACTGAGATTTAGCTGGAGACGACAGTCTAATGCTGCTATACTGTATGACTGTGCTGCAGCGGCCTCCCACTCAAGCCAACTTATCCATCAGTAGTAAACTGTCACAACATCATTTAGCCATTTACCACACTGACAGTGATTATTCACGTAACTTATGTGCCTCAAAGCTCAGTATGAAAGCCTTGGTTAACCAGCTACACAACAGCTTTTCTGCATTTCTCTCCATGAGTGACAGCGCGTTTCTATCCCCCCAAAAGAGGGGCGTGGTCCTGGAGATGACGCAATGGCGGTCTGGTCTATGGAAAAAGGCATGACCTGCCCTACTCTGTCTCTGATTGGCTAGTGCTCGTTGCCTTTGCTGACTGGATTGGTTAGGTTTAAGGCATGAGGAGTGAGATTGGTTAGGGTTAGAGTAAGAATATCAGGGAGGAGGCAGAGTAGGGCGAGTCATGCCTTCGCCATAGTGGGAAACATATTGCTGCCTGGGACCTGTTAGCTTTAACCTCAGTCTGTTAGCATGGTATCATACAGTCATCAAGAGCATATTAAAGACCCTTTTTTCCTTTTTTTAAAACGAAGCAGTTGAAAGTAAAAATGAGAAGATTACTTCTGACTACATATGTGTCCCATTGTTTTAGAATTTTAATGACAAAACGACTTGTCTTGATCATTAACTGCATATGTGCCGTGTACGGAAAGCTTGACTTAGAAGGACAGAGCTTAGCGAACAGTCAGTGGGTTTGAATTCAGCAATGGCTACAAGGTTCAGAGGAAACAGGTTTGAGCAATACGTGATGACGGTGGAACGAACAAAGGGTCAGAATGAGTCTGGCTATGTTAAAGACGCAGTAAAGCCGTCAAAACAAGCAAGAAATACAAGCAAAACAGAATAAATGAGAACAATACATGTAGCATCTAATCAGATGGCATCAAGTATATTTATATATATATATATAAATAAATAAAAAAAAAAGAAACAAAAAGGGTGTTAGCACTGGGCATGCAACACATGCAGGTGCACTCGCTAGCAAAGAGCATGCTGTACCTAAAGAGATGCTCTACAAGAAATCCTTGAGAGAGAGGTGTGCAAACGGGTCCTGTCCAGGGGCTCGGAGAGGACTCTGGCTGGAAGGACTAGAGGCTGCGGAGGGCTATTTCAGGAAGAAATACAGGAAGTAGGAGGACCAGAGGAGAAGTCAGAGAGTCAGTACAGAGACTGAAGGAGGGATGAGATTAGTTTGGAGAGGCTGTGATGTATGAAAGAAGGGTTAATAAAAAAAGGAGTTGTTGGGGGGGGTCGGAGGGGGAAACGGGGAGTCAAGACAAGGGAGATGATTCACAGTTTTGTCCCTTTCAGCTCAGGAGAGTGAAGGGCCCATTGTTGAAACTGTCATCATCTTTAGCAGTATTCACACTGACAACAAAGCTTACACAGTGACTAATTACGGTACACGTCACAGCACAATGGATACACCTATTTACCCAACCTGATAACTGCGCAAATAGATACTGACTTCATTGTGCATCAGCTCGGCGGCGTGGTCAGACTGCCGTGCACCCACCTGAGCACTAGACACAGAGCCAAAGGGGTTAGGTGGCCTCATCACGGGCTGGGAGTACATCATGGTGGGCGGATTCATCATCCCCATAGAGCCCATTTGTGGAGGCTGAAGAAGACAAGTCATTTCAGTGATGGTGTATTTCACTCATTTGCTTTACAACTTTAAAGCCAATGTTGTAGGATTTATATGTGTACGAATCGTTTTTCATTATCGGTTTATCTGCTGATTATTTCCAGATTTATTGATTCATCATTTGGTCTGTAGAAAATTGTTTCTCAGAGATCAAGATAACACATTTAAATTCCTTGTTATTTCCAAAACACAAAGATATTTTGTGTATTACAAATAGCCCCATTTCAGAAGCTGGAAGCAGTACAGTTTGAAAAAAAAAATATTTAGAAAAATGACTTTTTTACAACCACTAGGGGGCACCAAACTCAAACATTTTTCAAACTCTACACATACTGGCTTTTCATTCAACATAATTTAAGCAGCATAGGGGACTATTAGACGTCACACTGCAAATCAATATGAAGACTAATATCATTTGCATCTCAAGACCAATGCTAAATAATCTACTAGTGTACCTTCCACACATTTATTTTCACTTCCAAATCCAAAAATAAATAATTAAGACAACCTTGTGTAAAATTAAATATTTATACGCTGGGTGTACTTTAAATAAAAAAACTATTGAGAATCCTCCAACCTTCATTTTATTTATAAAAATTAAAAAAATATTCATAAGAGCAAATGAACGGCTCACTTGACCCAGTTTAAGTGCATATACTGTAATTAATCTCTATATAATAAATAGCAGGTAAAAAACAAAATGCATTTATCTTAACTGTTCAAGAATGTAATTTTTTTTAAATTCAAAATAGATAAAGACTGAACAGAAGCTACACAGACTATACACATGTATGTTACAATACTGACCATGCCATATCCCATCATGCCTGTGGGTGTGGTGGCAGGGAAGGCCATGACTGACGTTGGCTGGAGAGACACAAACACACCGGTAAGAACAAAAATAACCTCGATAACGATAGCAAACCAGCACAACATTACAACCTCCACGGTTATTTGGCACTAAAATAAAAAATATAGCAGGAGCAGAAAATAATGAGCACTACAGTTAGAAATCTGTGTGTCACCATGGAAACGGGGTTCCAGGTCGTGGTCGGCGCCGCTTTGGGCTGCCAGTTGGTGCCGCCGGTCATCCTCTTCTCCCCCGGCTGGCTCCAGTGCATGTCACTGCAGATTAAGACAGTAGATGTTAGCACCAGCTTGTGACTGCCCTGAAAGCACAAAGCTGCTGCTGTTTCTGTGCAGCGGAGTGCGCGTCTGTGTGTCTGTGTGTGTGTGTGTGTGTGTGTGTGTTAAAGCCACAGAGCGCTGATCCATCACTTACTTTTTCATCGTGCCGTTCCCGATGCCGAGGTCTAAAAAAAGAAGAAAGACAATTCACAGGTGTTAGATGTCTACCCGCAAATATTCAGTCATTTTTGTGCCTTAATGAACATGTGCTTTAATTAGCATTACACTCACTGCCAACAAGGTTGGCCAGGGAGGAGTCAAGGTCATCCGACACCAGCTTCTCTGGCAGCTGACCCGACGCCTGGTTGGAGCCGGCAAGAGTCGGTTTCAGGATGCCCCCGGAAATATCTGACAAGACATACGGAGATAATAAACCTTGTTAGGTTACAAATGTTCATTTTAAAAGTAATGTGTATTTTTTCAGTTGTAATTTTACAAATAAATGATGGAAATAAGTCCTTTATCGTTCTATCCCTGACGAAGTTTGATATGTTGTATTGTATTATCTTTCGTGCATTGTATGCCTTTATTAGACAGCCGACAGTCAGGAGATGACAGGAAATGAGGGGAGAGAGAGAGAGAGAGAGAGAGATGGGAAAGAGAGACGCCCCTCAGCTGTTATGAATATCAGTGCTCAGTCTTCTGCTGCGATAAGAGCTGTTAACATGAATACACTAATGCTACACTGCAATAACATCAGTCTAAAGAAGTTAATTGGTCTCATATTCCTTCTTCAAGACTTATTTTTTATTAAAAAACCCCAGTGGACAATGTCAGCGGACTGTCAGTGGGGGAGAGAAACTCCAATGCAGTTCCTGTGTTTCAGGATTTTTCTTCGAGAAATGACTGTGATCATTTTGAGGACAGAATAGTCAGACTGCTACAATAGCAAAAAATAAAGGTTGAGTAATATCACTATTACATCAAATTTGTCCAAATTGACTTCCTATAACTGTATTCAAACTCAATAGGACAAAATCTAGATGTGCAACCCTCCCAAATAAACAATCAAAAGAGTGTTCAGACAGCTACTTTGCAAGCGCTGAGGGTTTATTCTATTCTATATATTTTAAAAGAAATGCGACACAAGTAGATTATACCATGAGGTGCCACGGTGTAGTCTGAAAGCTCTATCAGCAATACTTGAAAAAAAAGAACATTATTGATTCAATAATACCCTAAAGTGCATGTTACAGTGTTACATATACCATTTTCCCACCAAAATTAGCACGCATATGCAGGTTTTTAAAACACAGGAAAACCCGATAACCCGCCTTTCTGTTTTTTTTTCACCAGAAGCAGGGTTTGTAAACAGTGAAAATGTTACGCTGATGACTTCTATTTTTATATCTGTTATTTATTCAGGCTCTCAAACCAGAGTTGGTGATTGTTGGAACAGTGGAAAGACTGGCAATGACCTTTTTGATGGGTTTTATTTTGTTTCTGTTGAGCTTTAATGATGTTTTACGATGATCAGCGAGGTGAAAATACTGTTGTCTGACTGGAGTCTGGTGGCTTTGAGGAGCGCCTATAACGGTTGTTTCTTTTCACATCTAACTTGGTGAATTAAGGGTTTATTTCGACCAAACCAGAGTTGGTGATTGCTGGAGCAGTGGAAAGACTAACAAAGATGATTTTGATGAGTTTTATTTTGTTTCTGTCCAGTTTGAATGAAGTGTGTTTCGACGATCAGCGAGGTATACATTACTGTTGTCTGACTGGAGTCTGGTGGCTTTGAGGAGAGCATGTTAATTGTATGTTTTGTGCGTTAATACATTATAATAATTGTCCAAATCCTTGCTGATTCTATTTATTATATATTCACTTCAACGAGCGTCATGCAGCGCACCAGAAAAAAGGGCGAAAATTAGCATGTCCACCCGGGTGTCATGTCTTCATCACTGCTAACTGCAGAGTCAATTGTGCCGGGAATGAATGCCGATTGTAAAGTTTCCCACAGAAGGTAAAAGCCAGATGTTGGTGGGATTTTTGTCCAGTGGGAAAGGGGCTTTAGTAACATTATGCTTTTTTGGGTTGTTTGCAGATACTGACAGAGGTGTGATAAAAATAGCGCGGAGAAAACAACAGTCTGTTCTTGTACTGGTGACATGCAAGACAGGACCGCGTGTTGCAGGTGTTTCGGCTGTATCTGACGTCAGGATCAGATACAGCGCTCTGAAACAAACTAGCACAGTATGTTGTGTTCCTTAAATGATTAATCTGGTATTTCGTTAGTCATAAAATCAGTGGACCACACAAATGTGTTTCTTTAAAGCTTCTATGTTTGACTTGTTTCCTGCATGACTCTTTTTCTCAGCTGAGTGACTTTTATTTGATTTAGTTTTTTATTTATTGGACGAGAAAGCTTCCTGCAAGACTGGCCTTTGATTCATCATCTGCAAAATACAACTGAGTCTACCTTCCTAAAACACAGAAACCTATTGCACAGGTATTGCATGTTCCCTTATATGTAAATAGAAAGTCCTCACCATCCGAATTGAGGCTGTTGCTGCCTGCGGCTTTGGCTCCAAAAACTGACTCAAAGTCCACTTGGAGTCCCCCTGCTGACTGCGGTGGAGCGGCCTGTGGCGTCGAGTATCCTTCACAAGAGATGAGAGAGAAGACGGCTGCAGTTACAGAAGATCCATGAAGTAAAATGACTCTGAAAACTAACTTTTGGTTTCCGCTCTGGCCTGTGTAAGCATAGTGTCCATATATCAATCACTGGTTACTTGAGAGCTGAATACCACCACTTTCTCTACAGAATAGAAAACTAGCATCGATCTACTGCTGAATGTGCTGGAGCGAGCCTTCGGTACCTCTGAATAGACCTGCTACAGTAGAGGGCTCAGTGGGGAAGGGAGCCTGGTGTGGGAGGTGCTGGGCAATGGACACTGGACCACAGAAGGAGTCTGACACGCCACAGGAAGCAGGAAGAGGAAGACAAAGAAGAGAGAAAGGAAGAAAAAGAGCAAAAGGAAAAAAAGCATTTCAAGGCCGGGCAAGAGAGTCAAGTAGGAAATGACAGCAGAACAGACAGGAAGAAGACAGCTAACATGTCTAACACTTTTGTACTAAGACACTACACTTTTTTTAAATTCTGTGTGTTTTAAGTCAAAGGGAAGGATAAAATAGTGCAGAACAGTATTGTAGCAACCAAGAGGGAGGGATTAAAGGAATAGTATTACATTTTGGGAAATAGGCGTATTCGCTTTCTTGCCAAGAGCTTGATGAAAAGATCAATACCACTCACATGTCTGTACGCCAAACATGAAGCTACAGCCAACAGCTAGTTAACTTAGCATTAAGACTAGAAACAAAGGGAAACAGCTAGCCTGGCTCTGTCCAAAGGGAGCAAAATCCACGGTACGTTGCGGCTTTATGCAAAATGAAGCTATTTGATTGGCTCTATGGAAACGGTATTCCAACAAACTAATGCACGAATAAGGTTACCTTGCACGGCAGCTGGATTCTCGCGATGCCACGAGATCACGCGAGAATTGCTTGTCAGGCTTCAAGTACTGTGGCAAGCCCACAGACTGTACATAAGAAGTGGACGTAGTCAACCGTGACGTCACCCATTGGTTTGTGGATTGCCGTTTTGAAGCCTTGGGTTTGGCATTTTGGCCGTCGCCATCTTGGTTTCATGGCCGTTGCCATGTTTTTTTGCAACCAGAACTGACATGAGAGGGTAGTGCTAAGAAGGGTTAAAGCTGTAAGACGAAAACACGGACAATGGCAAGCTAGCGACCTGTCAATCACAAGGTAGCCACGCCCTAAAGCACATCCTGCTTTATGGTCTATTTGACTCTAAATGGGACCATAATTTACTAAATGAACATCATGCTGTATTGAAGAAGACTTGAAACTAGCGATTGAGACCATAAACTCATGTTTACAATGTTTACTGAGGTAATAAATCAAGTGAGAAGTAGGGTCATTTTCTCATAGACTTCTATACAATCAGACTTCTTTTTGCAACCAGAGGAGTCGCCCCCTGCTGGCTGTTA